>CM064488.1:5969093-6076741 GCA_032716605.1 Paralithodes platypus
TATCCTCAACCTACGATGAGAGTAAAGCTGTAGATATTATATACCTTGATTTTCAAAGGGCCTTTGACAAACGTTCCCCACAAACGTTACTGCTAAAACTAAAAGCGCATGAAATACAAGACGGTGTGTTGAAATGGATATAAAATGGGCTCAGCGACAGAAAGCAGAGTAGTCATAAATGGTAAGGCATCTACAGTAAATGGACCAATGTAAGTAGCGGGGTACCCCAGGGATCGGTACTAGGACCAATTCTCTTTCTAATTTACATCAACGACATAGATGAGGGTCTCACCTGTACAATCTCAAAATTTGCTGACGATACAAAAATTGCAAATAGCGTACTCTCAAAAGATCAAGTTGACGATATGCAACACAATCTAGATAACTTGTCACATTGGGCCCAAATTTGGCAAATGAGTTTCAATGCGGATAAATGTAAAGTACTACATATCGGATACCTAAATGAGAAAGCAAACTATTCGATGAATGGCACTCAGCTTTAAGAATGTAAACAGAGAAACCGATCTGGGAGTAACAATATCGAGTAACCTAAAACCGAGTCAACAATGTTCAGAAGTTGTTAAGAAGGCAAACAAAATAATTGGCTTTATAGGCAGGTCATTTGAGCATAAATCCAAAGACGAATCCTAACCCTTTACAATTCCTTAGTCCGCCCTCTTCTGGAATACTGCGTTCAATCCTGGTGCCCTTATTACCAAAAAGACATAAACAAGCTAGAACGAGTTCAACGTAGAGTTACCAAAATGATACCTAGCCTAAAGAACAAACCATACGAAGAGCGTCTTAGAGAATTAAATATATTTCCTTTAGCCCAGCGCAGATTAAGAGGTGACTTAATTCAAGTGTTCAAAATCATCAAAGGCATCGACAATATGAACTGTAGTAAGTACTTCACTATCGACCAATCTAATTACACGCGGGGAAACGGTTGCAAAATTATTGGTAAATCATTTAACTCACACGAATCTAAGAATTTCTTCTTCAATCGAGTTGTCAACTTGTGGAATGGGCTTCCCCGAGACGTTATAGACTGCAGCACCGTTGATTCATTTAAATTCCGCCTAGACAAATATCTCGCATCAAACCCGCGACTGACTGCGTTTGTAAATGAATAACTTTATCCTCCCCTCAGTTACTAACCCATATGTCCCCTACTAACTTCCTAGTCCTGCCACGTTAGTGGCAGGGCAGTAGTTCCCTTTCCAATGTTCCCTTACCCACTCTAAACCACTGTTTGGACACTTGATCCTCAGTGTTTTGGAGGACAAGCAGCCTAGAAGGGTCACTAGATATGTTGTTGCTTGATTTCCTTTGTACTCCTTTGTACTCCTTTGTACATATTGAGGCAAAACATTTTGCTATAATCCACATTGTCAAACCCATTAAGTATTTTAAATACTTCAATGAGCTGACCTCGTAGTCAGCGTGTCTCCAACGGAAAGAGATCAAGAGCTCTCAACCAGTCCTCATAGCTCATTCTTCTAAGCGATGGAATAAGCTTTGTAGCTCTAGCTTTTACTCTTTCCAGTCGCTCTATATCTTTCCTGAGTGCTGGAGACCAGAATTGAACAGCATACTCCAGGAGAGGCCGTATCAGAGCGTTGTAAAGTGTGAGGACTATTTCCTTGTTTCTATACTTGAATTGCCTCTTAACCCCTTATTGGCGGCCTAGGTGGTCTATTTGACCATAGCGCCCAGCGGGGGGGTTTTACCCTAAATAGGGTTGTTTCCGTGCTCATTTTCATGCTTAACCCTTAAAGAGCGGCGCGCAACATAAGTCGAGTTGAAAAAACTGGCAAAAAACGGGTGAAAAAAGGGTGGAAATCGAGTGAAAATGGGTGGGATAGTAATGATCCATACGTCCGACATCTGTGGCCTCCCGGCCCACACTAACTCCAGTTCCCCCACCGCGCGGGAGGATGACAGTGTAACCAATAGTTCGCTAAAAGTGAGCAATGTAGCAAAATCAGCTAAACTTCCATCTTCGAGGTAACACTGTCAGTGCTCCACGAGTGCTACGTAGCTATATGTGGCGTCATTGTGTAGCGATTTCCACCTAGTTTTCGGCGCAATACAGTTCCTTTCATACTGATGGTTGATATAGCAGTCAGAATGGCCTGAAAAGGCCCAAAACGGCCACAGAGCACCCGCTAGACAAGGGTTAAATAAGACCCAGAGCATAAAACAAGTATCTATCCCTGAAAGGGCATAAACAGAGCTTTCCAATGACACCTGAATGGTGAACCATCCTTGTACGACCACTGGTTCTCTTGCAACGATCGTGCAACACGAGTGCAAAAACCCTGAAATAAGGCAATTTCCTTACATAATTCCCTGTGCAATGAAGCAGAAGAGGGGGAGAAGGGTGGGATACAGTTCAGTATGTCCACCGCGGTGGTGGGGAGCGGTCATATGGTTACTACGCTCGTCCCACCGCTCAGCTCTCTCTCAGCAACATTATGTGCTGAAAATGGTGCTCGACAGATGTCGTGCACCGACACATAGTCCAAATTTATTTCACTCGACATATGTCGTGCACCGCCAATAAGGGGTTAATATGTCCCAATAATTTCTGAGCTTGAGCTTTCTTTACTTCAATGCACTGCTTGGAAAATTTGAGGTCACTACTAATCAGAACACCCAAATCATTTTCCAAGTCAGTCACTTCCAGAGGCATTCCAAATAGTGGATAGCCTGACTTGGGGTTTGCTTGGCCGATATGCATCACCTTGCACATTTCCAAGTTTAGAGGCATCTGCCACGTCTCCGACCATTCACCCAGTCTGTTGAGGTCCATCCTGAACCCTTTGGGGTCTTTCACATTCATTCCAAGTTTTATGTCATCTGCAAACTTGGAGATCACACTCAACAGACCAATATGAGATAAAGGGAGGGAAAGAGAGAGAGAGAGAGAGAGAGAGAGAGACAGACAGAGACAGAGAGAGAGAGAGATCATTAGGGTATCAATATAGTGAACAGTTTAGCCAATCACAGTCCACTCCACCACCATCATACGAGATCCAGGAAAAATTTGCCATTTAACACTAGCTGAGCCGACGCTTGGGTTTTTTTGGAGTGTGTTTGTGTGTTTGTTAGTATTGAGTTGTTGTTGTTGTTGTTTTTTCCGGCCGATTTCTCCTAAATTACAGGCTCGCTATCGTTACGGTAGTTCGCCAGGAAGGATCGACACTTGAATTGGGTGGAACGTCTTATAATCGCTAAACTTACGGGGCAAAAGTCTTATAATCGCCGTATTAATGGGACGAAGCAGTGGGGAGAGGGGTAAAAACAAATATCCCCCTTCGCATTAAGGGGGGATGGGCGTATATATTTGATTATTTATGTATATTTTTAACCCCTTGAAGCTGACGCGTTTTAGCAGTTTATTTTGGCTATCATTAGACGATTGTATGCAGCTTAACCCTTTCGCTGCGGGTGACGTTCTGGAACGTCCTGGCAAGTTACAGCAATTTCCAGGCTTTAAAAGCCTGTAAAAAACGTAAAATTTGAGTGTCAGTGGGCGGGAGCGTGAGGGGCCCACCTCCGACCCTCAGAGCTCCGAGCGGCTCACTGAGGTTGACTGTGTCTCGTGCGTGTCTCTCTCTGTGTCTCCCAACAGTGTAGCCAAGCGAACGAGTGTTACATAATAGCGGGTTTCCCGCGTTTCACTGGCACCACTGAGGGTGAACCAGACCACGTACGGGGCCCGTTCTGATGTCATTTTGAAGCTATTCTCACCTAGTTTTCGGCAGAATACACTTCATTTAATGCAGATGCTTGATTTATCATTCAGGAGTGCCTGAATATGCCCTAAATAGCCCAAAAATTGCCACAGCCAAAGGGTTAAGAAGGGTCTGTGGGTATTAAAAGGGTAAATACTATCTCAATCAACCCTTTGACTTCCATATACCGTTACTAATCTGAATAAAATTGTCTAATAGTAGCCAGAAAACAGAACAGAAACGCGTATTGGAGCTTGAAAGGGTTAATATCAATTTTAGTTTCCTCCCTAGACCTTCATTAGTCTTAAAAATCACTAGCCCAAGACCCTCCTTCAAGATAAATTTGTATATTTTTCGATAGAAAAAATGCCCCGGCCGAAGGCCGATTCCTCGTAAAATAAAGGCTCGCTATCGCTCGCCAGGGAGAAAATCGACACCTAAATGTCACGAAAAGTCTTAATATTGGCACAGCAATTGGGCGAAAGATCTTAAATTCGCCAAATTGATGGGCCGAACGTCTTAAAATCTAAAAACTATTGGGACTAAACATGAGGAAGAAAGGGGACCAGAAAAACGACCCACGTCCCCTTAAAAATATTAGTAGTCTCGAGAGATTTGGCCCTGTTATGATGAATCCACTATAGTACACTGTCCGGAAAACTGGCCCTTGTGACGGAATGGAGATGAGCATTAACAAGGGGGGGTATTATGGGGGGAAGTAGAGCGTGGTGGTGGGGGGGGGGGGTATTAGTTATTATCTGTCTGTTTAGTATTATAACACATACATACATACACATATACACGCACACACACACACACACACACACACACACACACACACACCTCATCCAATCAAACCAAATCTAATCTAACTTACCCTAATATATCCCAACACACACACACACACCTCATCCAATCAAACCAAATCTAATCTAACTTACCCTAATATATCCCAACACACACACACACACACACACATGGGTTGCTGTGGTCCAGTGGTTTAAGGCGCTGTGTTTCGTGCTGACCACGAGGGGCCGGGGCGAGGGTTCGAATCCATCAGAATCCTAAAGTTTTTTTTCGGTCATAGCGACGGAGATAATTTTATCGTGGTTCCTCCCTAACCAAGCTGCTGTCAGCCTGTGTTAGCCTACACATCTTCTCACCAATACGAAAGTAGGCTACATCTGCGTATGTACTTGGTAGGAAGCCAGGCACCTCACGGTCGCCAAAGGTCGCATGTGACCTCGTAATTAAGGTAGAATAAGTATTGTACTGTACCTAGGTTTAAGAAAAACTCTGTAGATTTTCAGCCTCAAGGCTGCCATGAACAATAAGCCAACAATTATTATTATTATTATTATTATTATTATTATTATTATTATTATAATATTCACACACACCCTTCACTTTTTGTCAATTTTTGTATTTATTTATTATGTTTCTAGTTTCCTTGCTAAACCTCCATCAAGCTTAAAATGAAGCCCCCTAGACCCCTTTCAAGATAAATTTGTACATTTTTCGGTAGAAAAATGTCCTGGCCGAAGGCTGATTCCTCTTAAATTACAGGCTCGCTGTCGCTCGCCAAGAAAAAATCGAGACCTAATTGACAGGAAAGGTCTTAAAATTGACAGAAATGGGGCGAAAGTTCATAAAATCGCCAAACTAATGGGTCTAAAGATGAGGGAGAAGGTGGTCTAGAAAAGCGACTCGTCTCCCCTTAACCTAATATATCCCACCTAACACACACACACACACACACACACACACACACACACACACACACACACACACACACACACACACACAGCCCGTAGCCTAGTAGGTAGAGCTCTCGTCTCACACACGAGGGGTCGGGGGTTCAATCCCCGGCCGGGCGGAGACAAATTGGGCTTGTCTCCTTTCATGTGTTAGCCTCAGTTCACCTAGCTGTAAATAGGTACCTGAAATAAGTGGACGACGTTGTGACGTCCCATCTGGGGTTGGCAAAAATGGTACAAGGCGAGATGGGTATCATATGGTTCACCTAAGCTGATGGCTACCTAAGCCTTCGGGCGAGACGGTACCGTCTATAGTGAGAATGGTACCATACAGATCCACCCTAAGCCTTCGTTTCCGATGTCGCCAATTGGCTAAAATACAGACTACACACACATCCACAGCCATTCCAACGATACATATAACACCTACACATATAGGAGGCGGGAAATAACGAGCATGCTCACTCCCGCAATACAACTAGAGTAAGTACAACTAGAGTAAGTACACACACACACAACAACCCCCCGCTCTACATAACCCACCACACAGTACGACCACCTCTTTAGTACCTACCCCTCGCTCACCCCATTCAACCTAGACGGCCATTATAATGAAGGGAGGTTAATTGGGGGTTCAGGGGGGGGGGGGGGTATTTTTTATGGTCCCCTACTTCCTCATGTTTAGCCTCATTAGTTTTCAAATTGTAAGAAATTCGACCCATTAGTTTGGAGATTTTAAGACCTTTCGCCCCCATATATTTGTTAATATTAAGACTTCGTGCTATTTAGGTGTCGATCTTTTCCCGGTGAACGTTAACGAGCCTGCAAGAGGAACCGGTCAGGACATTTTTATATCGAAAAATTTAAAAATGTATCTTGAAGGCGGGTTTTGTGGGCGTGGTTTGTATGTTTGATGGAGGTCTAGGGAGGAACTAAAAAAAAAAAAAAAAAAAAAAAATTAGCAAATAAATACACCCATCTTCCCTTAAGTTCGGTTAATTGACCACTTGCGAGTTTCAGGCTATAAGGAAGATGGAGCCGTGAACGATCTACAGTATATTAAAGATAAATGCACTAATAATAATGTGGGTTTCTGATGGATAAGAAGTATGATCCATTTGGTTTTAAGTGTTTATATATTATGACGTTAGTTTAGCTGATCATTCTGATAAATATTGACGGCCACGGCTCCAACTTCCTTATAGACCAAAACTCGCAAGTGTTCAATTGGGGTTGAGGCGGGTTAATAAGTTAAGTTGGGTTCTAAAGGCTTGATTTTGGGTGGTTTAGGTTGAATCAAATAAGGTTAGGGTTTGTTTGGTCTGGGTGGGATGTATTATGGTAAGCTAGATTGGTAGGGTTAGTTAGGTTAGGTGTATGTGTGTGTGTGTGTGTGTGTGTGTGTGTGTGTGTGTGTGTGTGTGTGTGTGTGTGTGTGTGTGTGTGTGTTAGGTGGGATAGATAATATATTAGAGTAAGTTAGATTGTTTGGTATGGTTCGGTGAGTTAGGGTAGGTATGTGTGTGTGTGTGTGTGTATGTCATTATCTATGCTGACAAGCACTATGGTTGGCTAGTGGAGTACAGTAAAGAAGGAGGACGTTCACACACACACACAGACACACACACACACTCACTCACTCACTCACTCACACTCACACTCTCTCTATCTATCTATCTATCTATCTATCTATCTATCTCTCTCTGTTAAATTAGCTTTGAAAAGTTGACAGACTTAATATAAACACCATATGAGCAGAAACACTATATTGACATCGTTTCGCAGTGACCAAGATATCTACAGTATACCTTGGCAGTGACTTGAAGCTTTCTGCGAAACGTTGTCAATAAAGTGCACCTCCCTACACCGCTTTTGACTGTACCACGTTTACCTGTGGGTAATTGTACAGTCGTATATAACCACCATATGAGGAGGAGCACTTTATTGACAACGTTTCTCATATAGCTTCATCACATTGGCCTCATAAAGCTATATGCAAAACGTCAATAAAGTGTGCCTCCTTATAGGTTTAATGTATTCATTATGTTATTTTTAATATTAGTATTACTATTATTATTATTTTTTTATTATTATTATTATTATTATTATATATATATATATATATATATATATATATATTTTTTTTTTTTTTTTTTTTTTTTTTTTTTAATTGTACAGTTGGCCACACACATACCTGGTACAGAGATCATTCCTGTGTTCGAGTGTTGTTATGTACGGTACAGCGGCAGAACTTGTAAGGGAAACAGTACAGAAGGGGAGGTGGACTTGGATCACAGAAATACATCCATAAAATAATAGTCTTGGGATTTACTAACTGGTGTATTAGCCATGGACCACTTGCACGTCTCAGGCTGTAAGGAAGTTGAAGCCGTAAACATCACTATTATACCTAAATGCAATGATAATGTAGATTTCTGATGGATATGAAGTACAAAAGCCGGTATCACACGAGAGCCTTTATAGTCAACGTGTGATAATCAACATTGTTCTGGCAACATTTCTGGAATATTTGGCACTGGTATCGGAAACTAGACTGGTGATAGATGATTTTAGGTAGCCGAAATATTGTACATGTTGATCTCATGAGCTGCCAGACCAGTGTTGAGGATAAACGGTGAGTGAAACAGCGCTCGTGTGATACCGGCTTAAAACCATATTTTAGCGGGTAATTCTGCTAAATATTGGGGTAAAATAAATCCCTCTTCCTTATAGCCTGAAACTCGCAATTGATCGCTTGGAATATATTAAGGGGAGATTTCCACCTGGAGGATTTTTTTCTGGACCCCTTTCTCCCTCATGTTTAGCCCCATTGTTTTTGAGATTTTAAGACGTTCGCCCAATTAGTTTGGCGATTTTAAGAACCCTCGCCCCATTTCTGTCAATTTTAAGACCATTCGTGACATTTAGGTGTCGATTTTTTCCTGGCGAGCGATAGCGAGCCTGTAATTTAAGGGAAACCGGCCTTTGGCCGGGACATTTTTCTACCGAAAAATGTACAAATTTATCTTGAAAGGGGGTCTAGGGGGAGTAATTTTAAGCTTGATGGAAGTCTAGGGAATCAACTAAAAACCTCCCCTTAAGGGGAGACAGACCGTTTATATGGACCCCCTTCTCCCTAATGTTTAGCCCCACTAGTTTGGAGATTTTAAGAAGTTGGTTACATTAATTTGGGGGTTTTATGACCTTTCACCCCATTTCTTTGTCAATATTAGGACCCTTCGTGCCATTTAGGTGTCGATTTTTTCCTGGCGAGCGATAGCGAGCCTGTAATTTTAGGAGGAATCGGCCTTTGGCCGGGACATTTTTCTACCGAAAAATGTACAAATCTATCTTGAAGGGGGGTCTAGGGGGGGTGTTTTCTAAGCTTGATGGAGGTCTAGGGAGGAAACTAAATCAAATAGATATGAACTAATAGAGCATACAAACGGCCACTGTCCCCTTAAGTGTACAGCACGTGTTCATAGCATTGTCCAGAGAAACTGAGAATGGGTATCGTGACTAACAATGGAGGAACAGTGACTGGCGGAGATACGTATAAGAGGGGGTCACCGGCTATTTATTTTTTTTTTTATCTTTCTCTCCTTTTCTTTCTTTCCCTGGCTTGTATCCATTCGGCCCCATTCAGCCAACTGTTTTAAGATGTTTATCCCCATCCAGGTGTTGATTTCTTCTTGGCGAGCGATAGCGAGCAGGCATTGTTTAGAGAAATCGCATTTTTCTATCGAAAAATGTACAAAAACAAAAATATATATATGCTGGCTCGCTACCGCTCGCCAGGAAAATATTGACTCCTGGATGGGGGTAAACGTTTTAAAACAGTAGGCTGAATGGGGCCGAATGGATACAAGCCAAAGAGAGAGAGGGGGAGAACGAGAAAACAAAAGCGAGGTGGTCTCCCTTAAATAATGATATTGACATAGAAAACGGTTATATGCTTGAGCGATTGACGCCCTGCATGTTATTGACCCTCGTCCATGATACAGTGTTGGTGTGAGAGTTATTAACCCTCTCCGACATATGACGCGATTTTGAGCCTATTGGGGATACTTTAAAGCCTTTGTTACCATCAGGGGTATTTAGAAACCTTTAGTTTAGTTACTTCAACCTCTGCAGTTGTCTTTGAGTTAGCTGTCGGCAGAAAACTAATTTTGGAGAGGTAATTATAAGAGTGAGAGAACTCTATTTCTTATTGCTAATCTGGCAACCTCTGCGTCATATGAGTCTGAAGGGATTAAGGAGGGGGTCACCTGCCTTTTTTTATCTTTCTCTCCTTTTCTCTCTTTCTCTGACTTGGATCCATTTGGCCCCATTCAGCCAACTGTTTTAAGACGTTGATCCCCATCCAGGTGTCGATTTCTTCCTGGCGAGCGATAGCGAGCCAGCATTGTTTGGAGAAATCAGGCTTCGCCGGAGAAATGTTTCTATCGAAAAATGTACATATTAAGCTTGCTGTCAAAACAAAAATATATATATATATGCTGGCTCGCTACCGCTCGCCAGGAAAATCTTGACACCTGGATGGGGGTAAACGTCTTAAAAACAGTAGGCTGAATGGGGCCGAATGAATACAAGCCAAAGAGAGAGGGAGAGAAAGATAAAAAAAAAAAAAAAAAAGCGAGGTGAGCTCCCTTTTAAGAACGGGGGTGTTACTTATATATCCGTATTGTTGTGTAAAGTGAGTGTGGAAGTGGAGTGTGATAAACAATAGAGGAGGGTGGAGGCTAGTGCGGATGAGAGAGAGAGAGAGAGGATTATACCACCGGGATTATACAGTGTGGATGATCCAGCGGTTACAAGATGGGCGCCATGGAGGGTCCAGTCAGTGTAAGTTAAGAGGGGAGATTTCCACTCGAGGGATTTTTTTCTGGACTCCTTTCTCCCTCATGCTTAGCCCCATTGTTTTTCTAATTTTAAAACGTTTTGCCCCATTATTTTGACGATTTTAAGAACTTTCAACCCATTTCTGTCAATTTTAAGAAATGTCGTACCATTCAGGTGTCGATTTTATCCTGGCGAGCGATAGCGAGCCTGTAATTTAAGAGGAGCCGGCTTTCAGCCGGGACATTTTCTACCGAAAAATGTACAAATTTATCTTGAAAGGGGCTCAAGGGGGTGTAATCTTAAGCTTGAAGGATATATAGGGACCAAACTAAAAAACCTCCCCTTAATACCACTGTTTGGTTTAGTTGTGGGTATTTAAGCCTGTGTAGCGGGTAGAACTGTGCTTGTACCGCCATAACCAGTGGGTGATGTTACCATAATTATATATATATATATTTGACATCTTTTACATCCATAAATTAGTCCACTAATATACTAGGTTAGGTTTGGGTTAAGGGGAGATCTCCACTTGGAGGGATTTTTTTGCTTAACCCCTTTCTCCCTCATGTTTAGCCCCATTGCTTTTGATATTATTAAACGTTTGCCCCCATTAGTTTAGCGATTTTAAGAACTTTAACCCCATATTAAGACCTTTCGTGCAATTCAGGTGTCGATTTTATCCTGGCGAGCGATAGCGAGCCTGTAATTTAAGAGGAACCGGCCTTCGGCCGGGACATTTTTCTACCGAAAATGTACAATTTTATCTTGAAAGGGGGTCAAGGGGGTGTAATTTTAAGCTTGATGGAGGTCTAGGGAACAAACTAAATAGCCTACCTCCCCTTAAAGATATTGTTCAATGTTTCTTAGTAAATAGGCGTCTGAAGAACAGTTCCACCCGCGACACAGGATCGGACCTATTTATGTATTATTCTAGCCTTTCTTTTAAATGTCAATCTTTGTATTTTCTTACTAAGAATAATACTGTCGCTGTCTGACCTAATGATCGCCAATATGTTAGGTTTGGTGTCTTTCCGAATGTTGGGATGATATAATTATGGAGTTAAGATTACCTTATGTTGGTTATTTAAGGGAGCTCACCTAGCTTTTTTTTTATCTTTCTCTTTCTTTGGCTTGTATCCATTCGGCCCCATTCAGCCTACTGTTTTAAGACGTTTACCCCCATCCAGGTGTCAATATTTTCCTGGCGAGCGGTAGCGAGCCAGCATATATACAGTATATTTTTTGTTTTGACAGCAAGCTAAATTTGTACATTTTTCGATAGCAAAATGTCTACGGCGAAGCCGGATTTCTCCATACAATGCTGGCTCGCTATCGCTCGCCAGGAAGATATCGACACCTGGATGGAGATAAACATCTTAAAACAGTTGGTTGAATGGGGCTGAATGGATACAAGCCAGGGAAAGAGAGAAAAGAAGAGAAAGAACAAAAAAGGTGGTGACCCCCCTTAAAGACATGTGGCTCACAATTGAAATATTCTGGGTTAGATCCCTGACAGGAAGAGAGAGATACACTGTCTCCTCATGCCTTGTGGCTCTGTTGACCTAGCAGTAAGTAGGAACATGGTGTAAGTGGATGTTTTGTGATGTTACATGGTAGATAAACTGTGATAACCTGGGTAATATGCAGTAGTTCTTGTGTACCAGGCTGGATAACTCATCCACCACAGGTTCCAATTGACAAAGCCATAACCTCTTAGAGGGTTATGTGGGGCCTCTACCCATGTGGTAGAGTACATATAAGAATATGCCCCACATGTCTACTGCGTGTCATAAGAGGCGACTAAAAGAATGATGATGTAAGTCTGGGCCACTGTTCATCATATTTGATCCATTGCAGCCTCACGGTAGCTACGGGACACCAGAGCGCCAAATCTAGCTTCTGGAATGGCTGCTCTTGTTCTGAAGGGCTGCCTTGAGGTATTGGAGGTGGTTCCATGCTGGAATAATAAGTAACTTCACCCCCTATCTGTCCAGTGCTGTGGTAATGTGCAGCCTAGCATACATCCCTTTTATATTTTATACTTAATATATACTCAATGCACCAATCCATTAGCCCTTTGTATGCAACTGACACTGTTCTTTTCATTTCATTTTGGTCATAATTTATTGTTTCTATTTAGTTTAGAAAGTTGCTAATTCCTCATTTGAATTTACCTCAAGCCCTACCTACCCACCCCAACTTCCCCTCAACATATCCTACCCTAACCTAACCTAACTTAAACATTAGGCTATTCAGTGTGCAGTTGGGTTTGAGTACATGATTAGATTGATATCCAGTATTCGATAAATGGATATAAAATCGTAGTCATGTACTTAACCTTTTAACTATCTTGATGGTGTAATGGTTAGAGTGTTTAAGATCTGTATGTTAGCTGTGGCATAGTCAGTAGAGCTTCGGCTGCTGATTAGAGGGTCGGCGGATAGAATCCTCTCTGTCAAAATGTTATTGGTAGATGTCAAGCCCGAGCATCTTGACCTAGCAATTCGTTATAAACGCCTACTCTTCATGGCCGCCCCTTCTCGGGAATTACGGCGTCTGGGGAAAAAAACAAAATTTGGTAACCCAGGTTCGAGTCCTGGGAAGTTCACATGCTTTCATTAATTTCATTTGGAAGGTGTTTGGTGTTGGGAGCGAAATATATAAATTAGATTATTAACCTAATGTTTTCTCTTTCTCCTTCCCCCACACCAGACCGGGAGTAAGGATGGAGAGATCAAGCCGCGGTTCCTGGCGGTCACAGCGCTGGAGGACGTACAGGCGGTGCGGTGTGCAGAGTTCCACCCCTCCGGCGGCTTCTATGCTGTGGGCTCCAACTCCAAGACGCTCCGGATCTGTGCATACCCCAAACTGGCCGATCTTATGTTAGTTTCATTGTTATAAGAGTCATCACATTATATTTTCCACTATTGATGAGGTAGTGTGGTGAATCCGTACAGCATTCACCTCGTGCATAGAAGACCCAGGTTTGATCCCTCGCCAGAGCATCGTAGGTGTATTGACCTACAGGCAGGGCTTTCCATACCCTTAACTGCATTGGCGGCCACTAGAGGTACGGTAGACCAGTATCACGTGTACACACTTATATGCTAGCACCTAATCACCAGGATTGATCTGATTACACTGGTTACAGACTACATTCACATCCACAACCATTCCAACAGTACAATAGTTTCCCACATGCACCCCACACACTATGCACACCAATGGGCGGTTGGGCTTAAGCGACACTTCTCCGTGAACAGGTACAAGCTAGATAATCGAGTGAGTTGCCTCAGCATATTGAAGCATAGGAGGGCGATTCATTCGCGGCCACCCCTCCTTGGGGATTACGGCGTCTTGTAATCGATAGATAGATATATGTGCATTAAGAAGAAAAAAAATACATTAAGGTAGATATATATATATAGCTTACAAACAGATTCTATTCAATCCACTTGCCTCTTACAATGATATATGCTTCAGAAATGTGGCCTGTCAAAGCAAATGATATCAACAGAATGGAACGCAATGAGATGAGAATGATGAGATGGATATGTGGTGACAAACTGCGAAATAGGATAACAAGTGAAGAGCTAAAGGAGAAGTTTAGGTATCAAGAGTATCAGTGATGTGATGCGTACTAGCAGGCTTGGATGGTTTGGACATGTGGAGATGATGGATGAACCAAACTGGGTGAAAAGATGCAAGTCCATGAATGTGGAGGGAGCTGCACCAAGGGGCGGACCAAGAAAGACGGGGGATCGGAATTTGGGTCTGATCTTTCATCAAAGAACCTGACAATTGAGGCAGCTCTTAACAGGGTTGCCTGAAACGCTGCCATTAGGACGTGAGATCGGAACCGCGCTTTGTGTGGAACACTCGGTCTTTAAATTTGTGTATGTATGTACAGTAAACCCCCGTTTTCTCGGACTAATTGGGGGATGGCCACTTCCGATATGTACGATTTTCCAAGATGTCCGAATTACATCATTGCATGTGAAATTCATCATATTAACCCTCTCACGTTCTTGACGCAATTTTGAGCCTATTAGGGATACTTTAAAGCCTTTGTTACCATCAGGGGTATTTAGAAACCTTTAGTTTAGTTACTTCAACCTCTGCAGTTGTCTTTGAGTTAGCTGTGGGCAGAAAACTAATTTTGGAGAGGTAATTATAAGAGTGAGAGAACTCTATATATTATTGCTAATCTGGCAACCTCTGCATCATAAAAACGTGAAAGGGTTAATGACATATAAACATTATTATGTTTTCATGGACAGTAAAGTACATAGTAATTAATAATAACACACTAGTTATAAGGCACAGGATTGAATTCGGCTTAACCTATAAAGTGCGCGCAGGGTGTAGCGAACACCACAGTTCTGGGCGGCAATATTAGGCCTCTTTCCCGCCTAAAATCGTAATTTTACAATAAATATCGTTATTACTTATTCATATGCGCCTATTTTACCTTTACTATGAAGATAGTAACCTGTAACAACAATAAAACAAGTGGGAATATAATTTTTCTGGTCAAAATAGCGAATTATAGTCAGCTGCTCCAGTCATGAGTTGTGAGCCAGCCGCGATGTACACCCTCCCTCTCTGAAGCCTACAGCCACACTGAACCTCCCCTCCCTCATACTCACGCATCTATACCTCTCTCTAGCAACATGAGCACGGTTTAGACCACTGGGGCCTTTCAAAATGGTTTTTTTAGGCCTACCCTCTTAAGAGCTTTTCCGCCGTTGCCCAGTTAAACCTCTTAAGAGCTTTCTCACCGTTCCCAGGTTAAAACCACTTAAAACCGAGTGAGAAAACACTGTAAACTGGACACAAATCCCGTCCAACTGGGAAATTGCCGAGATGACCGACATGAGATGCCATTCCGAGAAGTATGGGTTTCCGAGTAAAAAGAGTCTGAGAAAACGGGGGTTTACTATTTACAGAAAGGAGCATCAGTGTATCAGCCCAGTGTGGTGTACAAGAGAATCAGATAACACATAAATTATGAAGACAAAATATATACATTAGGGTAAATATCTCTAGCTTACCAACAACTACTAGTCAGTGTACTTAATCTACTTTCCCCTGTTCAGAGAGGAGCACACCACCTACCAGCCGAGCGTGGTGTACAAGCGTACCAAGCACCACAAGGGATCTATCTACTGCCTAGCCTGGAGCCCACTGGGTGACCTATTGGCTACCGGCTCCAATGACAAGACCGTCAAGCTCATGAGGTTCAACCCGGACGCCTGCACCATGGACGGTATGTATGGGAACGCAACACAACATTGATTTACTCATTATGATTAACCCCTTCTGTACCGGCGACGTCTTTTCATTTTATTCTAGCGATATTTTGACGATTTTGTGCAGCTAAAGAAGGATCTGTGGTAGTAAAATAGTTTAAGTGAGATACAGTAAAACCTCGCCCATCCAGACTAATTGGGGGAGAACCCTGCCTGGATCTGCCTAAAGTCCGGATCTGCCGAAAGTCCAGATATATATTTAGCCATCCAGACAAATCCGGATGGCTGAAACATGAGTCCGGATATCTAACTTAACCCTCCAGGACCGGCTAGGCATTCTATAAATATTCCCCGAAACCCGGGGGTTTTGGCCAAAAAACGTCTACACCTAGGCTACCGTATCTTTGTTATTTTGACTGCTTCCGCATTCCCGCGCATCCCCAAGCGTAGATTTGTTTCGTACCTATAGAATGGCGTTGAGTAGAGCTCTCTAAGTCAACTGGTTCAGTTGTGATGACGATTTCCGTGGAGAGAACTTTGTGGCAATATCAGCCACTTTACACTACTTTTCTCTACTTAACAATAACACACAGCAACACACGAACAAGCGACACCTCTCCTTCTTGTGGTCGGAGATGCGCGGCGTCGGTCCAACCGGCTGTTGTTTACATGCGTCGGACGGACGCCTGTCAAATCAAGCTTACAGGCTTTCAAGCTGCCGGGGCCTCAGAGCCCTTCCGGGTTGCGCGGGGTGTGTTTGTTATGGGTTTCTCAGAGCCCAACCGTGTCTGAGGGGTTAAGCAACCAGACTTAGGTTTCAGCCATCCAGACAAATCCAGATGGCTGAAACATTAGTCCAGATATCTAACTAAACAACCAGACTTAGGTTTCAGCCATCTAGAAAGATCTGGATGGCTGACATACAAGTCTGGATATCTAACGCTGGATGTAAACAATACGTGCCGTAACTTGTACTCGTCTCGTTCGTTTCCGGATTGATCGAAATGCCTGTCTGGATCTCTTGGGTTTCCGGATCCGAGAGCACCGTATGGGCGGGGTTCTACTGTAGTTTAAAGCCTTTTACTTGCTGGACGTCCTTCTTAAACTAAATAAAATAGTCTATTAGTTGCCAAAATCTAATACAAAGGACGTCATCGGTACTGAACGAGTTAACAATAGATGGATAGTATAAATGATCTCCACATCATATTTCTTATACATTTGAAAAAAGTTGTATGGATCGCACCATCAATTATATGGAAGGTATCATTCACTTGTGGCTGCTGTGTCTTATAACAGGTGATACGTTTATTATATTACATTCATTACTCCAATTTTGCGTGTTCTGATTTTGCGAAACACCAATTTTGCGTCCGAGACCCCAAAAATGCAATTTTTTATGAAAACCTAATTTTGCGATGTAACTCTACTTTTGCGGGTGGAGCCGTAAGAAAGTGGGGCTTTCCGCACTAGTTCTCGGGGGGGAGGGGTGGCCGGGTCGTGACGACAGGCCGCGCTGCGATCCGACATCACAACAAAGCTCTGTATCCTTCCGCTTACAAACGTCGTCAACATAAGCCAGACGCCTTTTACTTGCTTATTTGTGCCTGAACCTCTTATCTCTCCCGTTTATTATGACCTCTAGTGCATTCAGTGATAGGGATGGTGGTCCTGGTGGTAATGATGTAGGAATTGAAAGCCCGAGACCATCAAAACACAGTCAAGTGACGAGGAAACGACGATCATACGATGGGATAGGCTAGGCCTAGGCTATGCTAAATATGATTATGTTTTCAAATAAAGTCTATGTGGTAAGTAATATCCTCATAATATGTATATTTATATATTTTCAATATATATTTATTGGATGTAGGCTTATTTAAGGGGTAGAAATGGGTACTTGGACGAATCTGGGATTCGAAAAGTTGGGACCTGGGAACCAACTTATTTTTCCCCATTATCGCAATTCTCGTTATAGCTGCACTAATTAGGCACCAATTAGGCGCGATAACAGACGGTTGAGTGTATGTGTGTACAAACAAAGCAAATAAATGACGGAAATCACGAAAAATTGGGCCGTCACTGATGAAATGTCGACCATATTCATTTTTCCCCATAAGGTTAGTTAATCCAATTTTGCGAATTCCAGTTTTGCGGCCCGCAATGTCGACCAATTTCTCGCAAAATTGAAGTAATGACTGTACTTATATTATATTACTTATACTATATTACTTATACTATATTCCTTATCCAGTTACAGGTCTCCCTCGCTATCGGATGCCCTGATTTACAATATTATTTTAGGTGTTTGGGTTTGGGTTTTGGCTGGTCACAGAACGCATCCCCATTTACCCCATTAATTTTAGGGTTGGTGGTGTAACGGTTTAGGTGCTTATGTTCTGGGTGTGGTGTACCGAGTTTGAATCCCGGGAGGATCATATGCTTTCATTAATGTATTCAAGTATATAGGGGTTTATAATGGAGGATTAATGTTAAGATCAGGCTGTTCCTTAAGGGGAGATCTCCACTTGAGATATTTTTTTCTTGACCCCTTTCTTCCTCATGTTTAGCCCCATTGCTTTTCTATCTATCTATCTATCTATATGCTCAGGCCCAATCCCCATTTTGGGGGTAGCCGACTCAAGACAGAGCAAGAACAGGGAAAACACAAAAACAACATAAAACAAAAAATAAACACAGATAAAAAACACAAACTCTCACACATCCAGGTCACCCAGGAGAAGACCCAGAGACCAGGGTTACCAAGGTCGCTCCAGCACTCCCCCGGCCCCTGACCACCCGGAGAGGTTCCGATCTCGGCAGGCAGACATGCAGCGGAGCCAAAGCCACAAGCCCTCCCACCACACTTCCAGGCACACCCTTCATATTAATCGTCTCCCCGGGCCAGGCGCCTGATGGACTATTATCTAGTCCAACTTGCGCCCGACCCCTTACTCCAAATGACCACATGTTCACTCAACTATTCACAAGCATTCTCCATTCACTCCTGTCCACCACCACTTCCCCTGCCTGATCTATAGTCATTCCTCTATCATCCAAAGCCTTTCTTACACAGTCTCTCCATCTCATGTTTAGCCCCATTGCTTTTGATATTATAAAACGTTTGCCCCATTAGTTTAGCGATTTTAAGAACTTTCACCCCATATTAAGACCTTTCGTGCAATTCAGGTGTCGATTTTATCCTGGCGAGCGATAGCGAGCCTGTAATTTAAGAGGAACCGGCCTTCAGCCGGGACATTTTTCTACCGAAAAATGTACAAATTTATCTTGAAAGGGACTCAAGGGGGTGTAATTTTAAGCTTGATGGAGGTCTAGGGAACAAACTAAATACCTCCTCTTAATTTACTATATGATTTTTTTCTATTTATTTAGTTTGCAAGTTTTACATTTTAATTTAAGATCGGGTTTTACATTTTAATTTAAGATCGGGTTTTACATTTTAATTTAAGATCGGGTTTTACATTTTAATTTAAGATCGGGTTTTACATTTTAATTTAAGATCGGGTTTTGAGTAACATAACCCAATCGTAAATTGAGGGAGACCTGTACACCATTCTAACTGTGTTTATAGAATACTGATACTGATATCCCACCTCCCATTCCATTCCTTCTCTTCAACTCTCTCTCTCTCTCTCTCTCTCCACTCCTTTCCCTCCCCCCTTTCTTTTCTTCTTCCTTTCATATTCTTCCCTCCCCCCCCCCCCCTTCATACCTCTCCTTCCTTCTCAACTTTCTCTCCACTCCTTTCCCTCCCCCTTTCTTTTCCTCCACCTTCATCCCCCCTTCCATCTCCATTCCTCCGATTCCCTCTCCATCCTTCTCAACTTTCTCTCCACTCCTTTCCCTCCCCCTTTCTTTTCTTCTTCTTTTCCTCCTCCTTCCCTCCCCCTGTCATCCCCCCTTGCATCTCCATACCTCCAACTCCCTCTCCATCCTTCTCAACTTTCTCTCCACTCCTTTTCCTCTTCTGTCCCTTCCCCTTCATCCCCCTTCTATCTCCTTGCCTCCATATCCCTCTCCTTTTCTTCCCCCTCCCATCTCTCTCCCACTCTCCTTGTTCTCGCTCTCCTCCCCCTCCCGTCCTCAGATAAGGAGGAAGAGTCGAACCAGGAAAGTAAGCTCTCTCACTTTCTCGCTCTCTCCCTCGCTCTTATTTTTTATACTAGTCCGAGTTTTTACCGCAGATATCTTGAGTAGGAAATAGTTAGATGTACAGTTGCATTTGGTATTCCTTCAACAGTCGCCTGCAATATTTGTGTTGCTTTACAGTAGCATCAAATGTTCAAGATATGATCATGTTATCAAGAGGAAACACATGTTGAACAAATATGTATCATGGTCATTTAGGAACTTTATGATGGTTTATGACTGAACACTTGCAATGGGTTAAGTGAAAGTGTTTGAATAATTGAGTTAAAGATAAATGTGGGATCACCTTAAGGGGGGTCACCTGTTTTTGTTCTGTCCTTTTCTATCTTTCTCTGGCTTGTATCCATTTGGCCCCATTCAGCCTACTGTTTTAAGACGTTTATCCCCATCCAGGTGTCAATTTTTTACTGGTGAGCGGTAGCGAGCCAGCATATTTTTTATTTTTGTTTGACAGCAGGCTAAATTTGTACATTTATCGATAGAAAAATTTCTCCGGCAAAGCCGGATGTCTTCATATAATACTGGCTCGCTATCGCTCGCCAGGAAGAAATAGACACCTAGATGGGGATAAAAGTCTGAAAATAGTTGGCTGAATGGGGCCGAATGGGTACAAGCCAGAGAAAAAGAGAAAAGGACAAATAACAAAAAGCAGTTCACCCCCCTTAAAGCATTGGTGTGTCTCATACACATTAAATATGTTGAGAATACTGAAATACTGAAATCAACTGTACATTATTACTGATGTGACCTTGCATAATGTGTACTATACCTTTTTTATATATTATTATTAACCCTTTCATTGTGAGAAGTTGTTACTAATACACTAAATTGTCAGCTGCCCTATACATCACCAATTATAGGCTACCTTTATAAGTGACACTAATCAGGTTGTTTAGATAAGGTGAAATTGGTTGCCAGTCTTGGTTTCAGGCTACTTGAAAGGGTTAATCTTAGAGTAGGATGGATACCATTTTTTCAGATGTTGTGAAATGCTTGTGAGTGTGGGAATCCCTGAGCAGCCTATTTTGAGTAGGTTTGGACAAGTAGTTTAAGTCTGTACTACTGTAGTGAACCCTTCTGTACATTGACTTCATTGTATTGTATATATCCTTGTGTACAGTCGCAGTTAAAAGTTGTCTCTTACCTCTATAGTTTCCAGTCGGGGTATCTCTCTAGTTATAAGGGAAATTACCGGTATACAGTATTTAAGTTATTGCTTTGAATAATGCAGAACCACTATTTATATATAAACCGTCTTGGTGGTGTAATGGTTAAGGTGTCTACAAATTTGTGTGTGATAACCCAGGTTCGAATCCCGGTGGCTTTCATTAATTTCATAGCAGGTGTTTGGTGGTGTGGTGAAATTAATCAAAAATAGAATACCATACATATTCTCTCGAAGCTTTACCCTATTGTACAGTGGCTATCATTAATGTCTCCCCCAGGCCAAGAAGTGGAGTTAAGTACTGTATGCATGATGGACTCCACCAACAAGTCGATCACTACTCAGATTATAAAACGTTCGCCCCATTAGTTTGGTGATTTTAAGAACTTTCACCCCATTTCTGTCAATTTTAGACATTTCTGTCAATTTTAGACCTTGCGTGCCATTTAGGTGTCGATTTTTTCCTGGCGAGCGATAGCGAGCCTGTACTTTATGAGGAACCGGCCTTTGGCCAAGAAATGTTTCTACCAAAAAAATTTACAAATTAATCTTGAAATGTAAATCTAGGAGGTGTAATTTTCGGCGTGGTGGAGATCTAGGGGCCAAAAAAAAAAAAAATTTACTAAAGCGATTTTGATAAGTTCTTTTGTCTTTATATTGTGTCATCCCTGTTTTGGTTTGTTTGTTTGCAAGTTTTACATTGTCTCCTTTTCTGGTTTGTTTGTGTTTGTTTGCAAGTTTTACATTATAACCTCCTTTTAATGTCTCCCCCAGGCCAAGAAGTGGAGTCATCCTATGATGGAGACAGGATCTACGTCACTCGGATTGGGAACTCCCACCAACATGGAGTCACTCTGACTCCTGACCTCTCTCTCTCTCCTCCCTCTACTCTCCGTAGCTCTCCATCTCGCTCCTCTCTTCTCCTCCTCTTCTCTCCTCTCCTCTCTCTCTCTCTCTCTCTCTCCTCTCTCTCTCTCTCTCATCTCTCGTCTCTCTCCTCCTCTCTCTCTCATCTCTCTCTCTCTCTCTCCTCCCTCTCTCTCCATCCTCTCTCTCTCTCTCTCCCTCTCTTCTTCTCTCTCGCTCTCTCTCTCTCTCTCTCTCTCCTCTCTCTCTCATTCTCTCTCTCTCTCTCTCTCTCTCTTCTCCTCTCTCTCTCTCTCTCTCTCTCTCTCTCTCTCTCTCTCTCTCTCTCTCTCTCTCTCTCTCTCTCTCTCTCTCTCTTCCTCTCTCTCTCCTCCTCTCTCTCTCTCTCCTCCTCTCTCTCTCTCTCCTCCTCTCTCTCTCTCTCTCCTCCTCTCTCTCTCTCTCTCTCTCTCTCACTCTCACTCTCACTCTCACTCTCTCTTCTCCTCTCCTCTCTCTCTCTCCTCTCCTCTCTCTCTCCCTCTCTCTCTCCTCTCTCTCCTCATCGCTCTCTCTCTCTCTTCCCCTCTCTCTCCTCTCATCTTGTCTCCCATAATCTCCTCTCTTCACTTATCTCTACCCCGGAATTGTGAAAAGCCGAGATGACCGTCCAAACCAATCAATTATCAGGTGTCCGGACCTCGAAATTCAGACTTTATCCAAAAGAGAGAGTTAAATGTCTGAACTAAGTACCTTTGGTCTGACAGGCACCTGAGACTGAGGTACAGTTTGGACCGGAGACCTATTCTGAAAATTATGGGTTTCTGGAAGTCTGGGGTTCAAAAAGTGGGAGTTTAGTTTTTGCACTTACAAAATAGTTGTGAATCAATCTTCTCTCCTCCTTATTTAAAGCTCTCTCCTCTTTACTTATAGCTAACCTTGAACAAATTTATATCAACCACCCCCCTCTCATCTTCCTCCCCACCTGGTCACATCTTGGCCCTACACACATGCGGGTCGGGTCCATGTTTGTGTCAGGGTCACAGGATCATACGGTCAGGTTCTGGAGGTCCCGAACCCAAGGCTGTGTCAACAACAACAACAACACCACCACCACACCCAGAGCTAACTTACACTATTACCATGTCAACCTTCTCTACTCCTTTCTTGATACTAACTTAGAATATTATCAATTGAATTTTCTCTCCTATCTCTTTGTAACTTTCTTAGACTACATCACTACATTAAGAATGGAATCAAGTCAATATTCTCCCCTTTCTATTTATCTTTCACTTTCTAACTTTGCTAGACTACATTAATACACACATAGTTGAATCAAATCAGTGTTCTTTCTTTCCTCCAAATAGATAATCTAGAATACACACATACAGAATATAAGACTATTAATCTTCTCTCCTTCCACTGTAAAACTAACCTAGAATAAGTTCATACAAATTAAAGAAGAGGACTAAATGAATCTCTCTCTCTCCCACCAGGTCACATCTTAGCCCTACACACATGGGGCGGAGCCATGTTTGTGTCCGGGTCGCAGGATCGTACGGTCAGGTTCTGGGACCTCCGTACCAGAGGCTGTGTCAACGTTATCACCCCTGCTGCCACCACTACCAAGCCGGTACGTCTGGGGTTGGCTGCTTGTTTTTGTAGGGCGAGCTGGTTGGCTCATGCTTATGTTCACCTTCGTACTCTCATTATTTTTTACTTTTGTGGTCTTTTATTTCAAAATTATATTTTGTTTGACTTGCTCATGTAGTGATGTACATCCTATGTGATGGATTGTGTTCTTTTATTTAAAAAAAAAAATTTATTGAGCGTTATTTCCACATAGCGATTTTGATAAATTCTTTTGCATTTATCTTGTGTCGTCCCAGTTTTGGTTTGTTTATTTTGCAAGTTTTAGATTATAATTATTTGAACCATCTCCCAGGGTGCCCCGGTTGCGTCACTGTGTGTGGACCCCAGTGGGAGACTGTTGGTGACCGGCCACGAGGACTCTGTGTGTTGTCTGTATGATGTGAGAGGTGCCCGCATTATACAGGCCTTCAGACCACACTCGTCAGACGTTCGCTCCATCAGGTTCTCTCCCTCAGCCTACTATCTCCTCACTGCTGGCTATGACAACAAGCTGGTGCTCACAGACTTACAAGGTCAGTAACACAATCTTTTTCTTGCTAAAGCGTTATTTCCACATAGTGATTTTGATAAAGTTCTTTTGTCTTTATATTGTGTCGTCCATGTTTCGGTTTGTTTATTTTGCAAGTTTACATTATAATTACATAGCAGGTCAATGTATGTTTTCAAGAGAGAAATTTAATTAATGAGTGAGAGAATATAATCCTTTAACCTTATCGAATCTGAGCCATTGTGATAAAATAAGGAGTAATGTATATGTACTACTTGAGTGGCTATAGTCCCAAAATCTTCACCACTAACCTCTATAAATCCTAAACGACTAGAGTAACCCAGTTAATACTTCTACACTATTTTTGGCCTACCTATAATGAATGGACTATAGTATTAATGGTGTATTATGTGTGAGTTAAATCTTCTCTTACTCCCCCCCCCCCCCCCCAGGTGACCTAACGCTGCCCTTGCCCAGTGTTGTGGTGGCGGAACATCAGGACAAGGTGATCTCCGGGCGCTGGCATCCCACAGACTTCTCATTCATCTCTACGTCTGCGGACAAGATGTGTACGCTATGGGCCCTGCCGCCAGTGTAGTCGGAGAAGGTTAGAGAGTTGACAGAGATGGTGAATGAATGGAGAGAGAATATCAGACAGTAGAAAAATAAAGAGAGAAGGGAGATTTACAGAGAGAGAGAGAGAGAGAGATAAAGAAAGAAAAAGAGAGAGAAAGAGAGATGTACAGGGAGAGAGAGAAAAGAGAAAATAAAGTGAAAAGTCTAAAGAGTAGGTGAAACAGTATTTAGGGAAATTAGCTTGACTCGGACAAGGTGATCTCCGGTCGTTTGCATTCCACAAACATCTTCATCTCGACATGGACGGTATGTATGGGAACGCAACACAACATTGATTTACTCATTATGATTAACCCCTTCTGCTGATAAGATCTGTACAATATGGGCCCTGCCTCCAGTACAGTCCCTCTCTGTTAGAAGGTTAGAGAGTTGACAGAGATGATGACTGAATGAGAGAGATTATGAGACAGTGGACAAAATAAGGAGAGAAGAGGGATGTAGCAAGAGAGAAAAACAATAAGGAGACTGGAGAGAGAAAATATGGCCCATTGAAGGTGATCTTCGGTCGCTGGCACCCTACGGAATTCTCATCCCTACATCTGCGCCAGACCTATGAGAGTTCTGTATGGAGCTCAGTGGTCTGGTTAATCTGCTCTACATAACTACCAACTACCTACATCCGCTGACAAAATGCTCTCAATATGGCTTCTGTTACCTATGTAGAGAATTGAAAGAGAGAGAGAGAGACTACAGGAAATAGAGAGAAAGTCAGACAGTAGAAAGATTACATTAGAGAGAGGAGAAGGGAGGGATACAGAGAGAAGAGAGACATGAGATAGAAAAGTATAGAGAGAGGATGATACAGTAGAAAGAGATAAGGTGATTAAGTGAGAATAAAGTAATCTCAGTTAGCTGGCACCCCACAAAATTCTCCTCCATCTGTACGTCTGGTGACAAGATGTGTATATTGTGAACCCTTCCTCTGGTGTAAGACTAGGCTGGACAGAGAAGGTATACAGATTACAGAGAGTTGAGAGAATAAAGAGAGGGAGTCATATGTGAGATAGAAGACAGAAAGGGATACAGCTGTGAGAGAAGACAGAGAGTTGAGAGAATAAAGAGAGGGAGTCAAATGTGAGATAGAAGACAGAGAGTTGAGAGAATAAAGAGAGGGAGTCAGATGTGAGATAGAGAAGATAGAGAGGGATACAGCTGTGAGAGAAGAAAGAAGGAGATAGAGAGTTGAAAGAAGAAAGAGAGGGAGTCAGATGTGAGATAGAAGACAGAGTTGAGAGAAGAAAGAGAGGGAGTCAGATGTGTGAGAGAGAAGATAGAGAGGGATACAGATGTGAGAGAGAATAAAGAGAGGGATAGAGAGATGTGAGAGAGGAAAGAAAGAGAGAGAGGGATATAGTGATGTGAGAGAAAAGAGAGGGAGACAGATGTGAGAGAGAAGAAAGAGAGGGATTCACAGATATATGGAAAAATTAATGACTTAGTAGAGAAAGAAGAAAGAGAGGGTGAGAGAGTTTAAAGATACAGAAAGGAGAAAGAGAGAGGTGAGAGAGTTTAAAGATACAGAAAGGTGAGCGTAATAACAAGAAAGAGAGAGTTTAAAGGTACAGAAAGGTGAGAGAGCAGAGAGAGAAGGTAATATTAAAGTCTCGTCTCAATCCCTTCTTGTTTTTATTTAATTGTTTTAGAGATTGACGAACAAAGTAATGGTTTCCAAGGTGTGTGAATCCAAGTGTCTGTCAGGTGTACATTTAACCCTTCAGTACCTTGGCATCAATTAGCCATTTCTATATCGACGACGTCTTGTTAATTTTATTCTACCTATATTTCGACTATTTTGTGCGGCTGAAGAAGGATCTGTGGTATAAAATGGGCTAAGTGAGACAGTTTGAAGCTTGTTAATTGCTGGAGACCATTTTTATACTACATTAAATTGTCTAAATATAGCTAGATTAAAATTACGTCGCCGGTACAGAAGGGGTTAAGTTTTATTCTGGCTAACATTATGCGGTTTTATTACGGGGAAGCCGGTATCATACGGGCACCTTTTACCTCAACATTTATCCTCAACACTGGTCTGGCAGCTTATGACGTAAAGATTTTAAATAATTCTGTCTTGAAAACGAAATGGTTCGTGCACTGAATTTGGTGTGAGTATCGTCGGTTCGAATCCTTAGAGTACCACATGTATGCATTAGTTTAATTGATTTAATTAGGTTTATTTGTAATTTAATTGGTGGGTTGGTGATACTGTAATATGAATTTATCTGTGTTCAGTCTAGTTTCCGATAGCAGTGCAATAGATCTCAGAAATATCGCCAGAGAACTGTGGACTATTGAATGTTGATGATAAAAGGTATTGTGTGGTACCGGTTTGAGCTGAAGAACCTATACTCATTAGCTATTAAAGTATGGCAGGTCCTTCCTCGACTGAATATAATCGTTCACTGATAGCCAGAATAATAATTTAGCCCCTTCAGCACGATGGCGTCATTTCCATCATGTTTTGGTTACCGTTAGACAATATTCCATAGCTTATGATCTTCCTCTAGGACTCAAAGGGGTAAATACTATCTCAACAAAACCTCTGAGTCAATTAGGTCCTTCTTAAACTGCAGAACATCGTCTAATTTGGCAATAATCACGTTGAAGGGGTTAAGAAGTCATAATTGTACTGAGAGGGTTAATAACTTGACAGTGGTATGAAACACTTCTCTTTATTGACAATTGGGATATGGAGAGAAGAAAAATACAAAAGAGAACCCCAAAAAAAAAAAATATCCTCCCGTGTAAAAATATTCTGTGTACATATCCTGTCCGAGGTGCCGGCTTATCCATCACAAACTTTGGTCTATAATACTCATCTGTGTGCTGAGGCTTTCATGCTATTATACTTGTACCTACTAGACGAGACAGAGGAAGGGGCGAGGGAACGCGAAAGTGGTCCCGGACCTAAGAATTGGAACTTTAAATGTTGTTTCTGTTCAAACTCTGTCTCAAATCGGCCATACCCAGCTATGGGGTATGTGCCTGATACATACATACATACATACTTGTACCTTAAGGGAAGGTTTTTAGGTTTGCTCCCTAGATCTCTATCCACCTTAAAACAACCCCAAGAACTCCCTCTGAGATAAATGTGTACATTTATTCTGTAGAAAGGTGTTCCTGCCAAAGGCCGGTTCCTTCTAAATCACAGGCTTGCTATCGCTTGCCATAAAAAAAATTACACCCAAATAGCATAAGAGGTCTTAATATGGGCAAAGAAATGGTGCGAAAGGTCATAAAATCAGCAGACTAATGGGGCGAATGTGCTTAAACTTCAAAACTAATGGGCCTAATCATATGGGAGAAGGGGGTCCAGACAAACCAAAAACCTCCCCTGAATTGTTCTCAGTGTTTTTTTTTTTTTTTTTTTTTTTTTTGGTTGGTCTTGTACAGTTCAAATCGATAGTTGGTTGAAGAGAGTGAGGCGTTATTTTCAGCTACTGGTCTCCCTCGATTTACGATTGGTTTTCCGCTCCTGAAAACCTGATCTTGTATCTATCTATCTATATGCTCAGGCCCAATCCCCATTTTTCCTATTTTTATTTTTATTTTCTATTTTATTCTATTTTATTCTATTTTATTATTATTATTTTTTTTTTTTCCTTTTTTCTTGGGGGTGGCCGACTCAAGACAGAGCAGGAACAGGGAAAACACAAATGAAAAAACCCAGGTAAAAACACAAATTCACACACATCTAACCTGATCTTAAATAGAAAAAATCGTATAGCGACCCCTAAGATTAATAGGGTAAATGGGGATGTGTTCTCGGACTAGCCAAAAAACCTACAGTATAATAATATCATAAATCGGGGCCTCAGATAGTGAGGGACGCCTGTAGTATCATTTTCCCTTGACAGTCCTCGCGTGTTTCTATACTCTATTTTTTTCTAGCTGATGGTAAAATTAATCCCTTAGTAGCTGATTTTTCGATACTTAATGGAAATATATGAAGCTACTATGGCTGTACGTCGTATAAAATGCCAAGTTTTCTTAATTAACATCATATTTCGCTACAAAATCTACCTTATAGCTGAGTAACAAAGATAGAAACATGACAATTAAACCTCAGCTGGAAAAAAAAATAGACTATAATAGCCTGTGACTTGTACTGTACTTGTATTTTCATATTGTAAAAATGTGTTAATATAATATCCTTCTCAAGTACATTCATATTGTAAACAAAAATTATTATATGTCCTTCTCTATGCAGTATATATCCCCATACATTATCATGAAAGATTTTTAGCGAACTATTGACTTGGAATGTACAGTTGGCTCCAGATATTCCTTCACCTCTCCCCGTGTTCACATTCTTTATCAGACCACTTCATCACCATTATTCCATAGTGTGTTATTTTATATTTCCGGCATATTTTGTATATTTTGCTGGGTGTTTTGTGCTTCTGAGGGGCACCGTTGCTCAGGTGGCACGCACAGCTAATTATTAACCGGTGACGTTCTTTTCATTATATTCTGGCAACTATTAGATGATTGTATTCAGCTTAGGAACGACCTCTACCAGTTCAGAGGCTGCATACTATCTCAATTAATCATGTATTCAGCTCAGGAAGGATCTCTACCAATTAAGAGGCTGCATACTGTCTCAATTAATCCTTTTAGGTAATACAGATCCTTCCTAATATGAATAAAATTGTCTAATGGTTACTACAGTAGAATAGAATACGATGAAAAGGACGTCACTGGTACTGAATAGGATAAAGGAGAGCAACTACGCGCAAAAACTGTCTGGTTTCGCATATGCAGTTTTGGATCTCACGTGGCAGAGGACTTTCGGTGGGCAGTATCTATCAGTACACCAAATTTCAGCTCAATATCTAAACAGCTATTCCTCACATATAGTTGCCTTATTTTAAGTTGTTTCATTATTACGCTGTGCATTAATTAGGAAACAAAATTTGACTTAAAGTTGTTATGCTTCATTATTAACCCCTCGAGTACCAGAGACGCACGTTATGTGTCGGCAATGTATGTAATGCTAAACCCCAGAGCCGCATAGGCTGCGTCGCAGTTAATTACTCAGATTTGTATGGGAACTGCGTAAGTATCCCACGTAACAATGACGATGGTTAAAAACCCTAAAAGTTCAGCTGTGTGCGCGTTAGCGCGCAAAAACGTGTTTTTGCCTACCCATTTCCCCATGTCAATTCCGACTTTCGGGCGCCCCGTAGGACCCCTTAATGACCTAGGGGATTGTTTTTTTGTGGTTTTTCCTAAATTTCTAATCTATTCCAGGTGTTTTCTGGAAATCAAATTTTGTTGACAACCTGCCGGGCCTGGAGTGTACATTTATATTATATTGCCTGGTGCTCAGCGGGTTAAGTTGTAAATCACACAAAAATGGTCCAACATCACAAGAACAAATATACTCATTATTTCATTAAATTTTAAAGTCTCGATTTTCATGACTGTAATTACAACTTTTAAGGAAGGAATTTCTGCACCACGATAAATATATTTCCCTTAATTTATCTTATCCACCTGCCACCTCTGATCCCCAACAACAATAACAAGAACAACAACAAACTCGATCACACCATAAGTGAAGCAAAATATTTTAGTGGTGTCAGTCTCACGTCTGACACCCTCCGTGACTCGCAAGTCATTTGTTGGCTTTATCACTCGCTTTATTTAACTCATGCATCCCACATCCATTACTATACTGGTTCTATATTAACTTGGCAGCACATCCTCTTATTTTATTTATTTATTTATTTATTTTTGTTTTATTTTGTTTGTCTATTAATTAATTTATTCCTTTATTTCTTAGTTTTCTTTCTAGACATCCATTAAGCTTAGAAAAACACCCCTTAGACCCCTCTTCAAGATAAATTTTTACATTTTCGGTAGAAAAATGTACCGGCCAAAGACCGGGTTTTCTTAATATTTCAGGCTCGCTATTGCTCGCCAGGACATAATGACACCTAAATGGCACGAAAGGTCTTAAAATTGACAATGAAATGGGGCGAAAGGTGTTTAAAATCGCCAAACTAATGGGCCGAAGGTCTTATAATTTCAAAACAAATGGGGCTTAACACGAGGGAGAAAGGGATCCCGAAAAACGGTCTGTCTCCCCTTAACTTGGCAGCACATTCCTCGTATGTAGGCTACAGTTGCCCACATATGTTCTGTCTTGTCGTGATCTTATGTATGAAGGTAAAATGAGTATGAATGTAGTGCGAGTGTGGTTTATTTTAATTATCAGTTGACCAGCCAGATTAGTTAATTTCTTACAGTTTTCTTACAGTAGATCCTCTGGAAAAAGGCAAACTATGCCTGTGTATCCAGCTCAGTACCAGTACTTGCACTGCTGCGGTCGTTCACGGTGTTGGCGGCGGCGGTAGCAGACGCAAAATTTTTACTATTCTGTATTTTTGTTTTATAATCAAACTTCAAATCTTGTCTTCCCTTAATTAAGGAGCTACACTTGTAATTCAACCATGCACATTATATATCTATGTACAGTATAAGATCACAGAGAGGAACAGAACTTATGTGGCCAACTGAACATAATACGCTTTATTTAAACAAATTATTAGCTACTTGTCAATTTTAATTCACTCCTAGCCATAATTGTACAGTGATCCTTGCTGGGTCAGTTTCCAAAGCAAGAGACTACCTCTGAAGTTAACCAGATTAAAATGTCAAACTTTCAAACTAAACAAACCAAAACTTTGACGAAGACAATATAAAGGCAAAATAACTTATCAAAATCGCTGTGTGGAAACAACGCTTACTAAAATAACATTTATCAAATACAAGAACACAATAATAAATCAATCAATCAATAATACAGGATAGAAGTGGTCCTACGTATGATTCACCAGGATATTCAATAATTCAATTTAAAGGGGCAGCCAATACATATATATTGTGAATTAATGTGCTCACAGTTGACAGAGTGGCCGGAGAATTGGAATATTAAAGTACAGTACAGTACAGTAATGACCAAAAGGACCGCGAGGAGACATACGGTATGAACTGCCAGGTTAATCTGAATACACTATAGTATAACATCTAATCATCTAACTTAACCCTATAATCTCCCACACATACACATACTGTAATATATATATATATATGTACTGTATATGTATATTGAGTAATACCCGTAGCATTGATCCCTAGTTGATCATGTGCTGGAAGAATGTGTTAGTATGTATAAAGGAAGACTGTAAAATTGCCTGGTGGTAGCTTTTACAAGAAAATTAACCCCTTCTGCACCGGTGATGTTTTTTTTGTTTTATTGTAGGTATATTTAGACCATTTTGTGCAGGTTATATAAAGGATCTGTGGTAGTTAAAATGGTGAAGTGTGATAGTTCGAAGCTTGTTCATTGCTAGAGGCCCTTTTTAAACTGAGTAACATCGTCTAATGGGAGTCAGAAAAAAGTACAAAAAACGTCGCCGGTACAGAGAGGGTTAATTATCGTCACCAGCTTCTCACGGTAACAGCTGTTGTGGTTTCTTTTCCCCAATAATGATAAACTTGAACATTGTATTCAACTTAAGAAGGACCTCTAGAAATCAGGGTGGTAAAAGCTATATCAAATTACCCACTGCCTCCCACAGGTCCTTCTTAAGCTACATATTGTAATCTAATAGTAACCAGAAATAAATACAAAAGTCCTGGTCACACTGAAAGGGTTACCGTCAATAATCTCAAAGGATAATATAAAGATATTTTATATTATTATAATTGGCCACTTGCGAGTTTCAGGCTATAAGGAAGTTGGAGCCGTAAATATCGATATAAAACAGAAATGCAATACTAATATAAGTTTCTGATGGATTAAAAAGTATGTTAATTTGGTATTATGTACAGTATTTATAAATGTATTACGGTCATATTTTAGGTGGTAATTCTGCTAAATATTGTTAATTTGGTATTATGTATTTATAAATCTATTACGATCATACTTTAGCTGGTAATTCTGCTAAATATCGATGTCTACAGCTCCAACTTCCTTATAGCCTGAAACTCGCAAGTGGTCAATTGGTAATGTGTTTAATATTCTCAATGGCTAATGTGCAAATATATATATGCATAGTCTATTCGCTGTACGTAGGCGAGAAATCATGATCTTTGTCCTCTGTAACTCAAAAAGGGCCAGAGCAAACTGGCTGTAAATTTATGCATCTATTCTTTGACTGACTCTTCCCAAATGGTAGAAATATTAGCTGGATTACTCTAGTGGTTTTGAGTCACAGAGGTTAGAGATCATGATTTCTAGCCTACTTACAGCGAATAGACTATAGTGTACCGGCCCTGTGTTCACAATTGACCACTTGCGAGTTTTGGTCTATAAGGAAGTTGGAGCCGTAGACATCGATATTTAGCAGAATTATCAACTAAAATACGGTAATAATACATTTATAAATACATCAAACCAAATTGATCATACTTTTTATCCATCAAAAACCCATATTATTACTGCATTTCTCTTTAATATCGATGTTCACGGCTCCAACTTCCTTGTAGCCTGAAACTCGCAAGTGGTCAATTCTCCACGACTAATGCGCAGAAATATATCTTGTGGAATATGTCATACTTTGCAATATACTGTACTGTAATTTTTTTGTTTTAGGTTATTTAGGCTAAGTTATATTGGGGTCTACAATATGTCTACTGATACCAGGAACCAAACATAGAAACATGTCAATAACAAAAATTCTTACTGAAAAAATTAAGGGTTGTATTTTTTTTATTTTTTTTTTTTTTATTTTTTTTTTTTTCAAGGTTGATGGAGGTCTAGGAAGCAAACTAAAATCTAGCTATCTATCTACGGCGTCAGGCAATAGATAGATAGATAGATTTTAGTTTGCTTCCTAGACTTCCATCAATCTTGGAAAAATACCCCTTAGACACCCGTTCAAGATACATTTGTAAATTTTTTGGTATTTAAATGTCTCGGCCAAAAGTCAGTTTCTCCTAAATTGCAGGCTCACTATCGCTTGCGAGGAAAAATCGACACCTAAATGGCACAAAAGTCTTTAAATTCTCAAAGAAATTTAGTGAGGGGTCTTAAAATCGCCACTCTTATGGGGCATATAATAAATACAGAGATAAGCTCTCTATCTAACCTGTTTATCCTCCAAACTTGGCAAAATAACTTATACACTTTTTTATTAATTTTATGAATAGGTTTTGCAAGCCATAATTTATATTAATGAAAATGCTCATTACAGATAAAATAACAAATAAACTATGGCTAACTTTGAAGAATAATTGTGTCTCCACAAACAGTACTCCAGTTTACAGGAAATTATCCCCTTGAGGATCAGGATGCTCTTTGACACTTTATTCTGGCTAACATTAGACAATTTTATGCAGCTTAGGAAGGATCAGTAGGAATAAAAAGGGTAGAGACTGTCTCAATTAACCCTCAGACTTCTGTATACCGTTACCCTTTCTAATCTAACTATAATGGTCTTATGATGATGATACAGTTTTACCACCAAGAGCAGGTCGGTACGGAGGGTTCTGTGGGGGCGGTCAGTTATGGCCTTGGCCTTGCTCGGGGCCTTGGGGCTGTTCGGCCAGGCAGCTTGGGGAACAACAACAACAACCACCAAGAGCTGGGCTAGGATGGGTGCCCTGATGTTTCAGGGACGTCAGTAGACAGTTGCCACAGATTGCTAGACCGCACGGTCCACCACAGCACTGTCGGCTGCCAATAACACACACTGGCCGGCCCGAGCCTTGAACCCTTGACCCCTTGACCTCTTGGTTTGCAGGCGAGTGCTATACCTATCGCACTACGGCCTGTGGCAGTTTAATCAGATAGCCAGAATAAATTGCCAAAATGTGTCATAATCCTCAAGAGGTTAATTACTCCAGTCACATCAACTTGGCAGCTAATCCTCACCCATTATGTATTATGAATAAACATGATTGGTTGGCAGTGAGTGCCCCTTGAAGCTACATACTGTATGGAACAACTTTTATTGTATCTTAAAAACTAATCAGTAGCAACAGTGAGAACAGTGAAATGAGCTGCCACCTTATTGTGAACCAAGTATAATAATAATTCTCGCATCAGTGCAATTAATCCCAAACTCAGTGATCTGGTTAAACTCATTATAATAGTTAAAAGTGCAATGACTTCTGCGCTCTTGGGTACAGTAACGTGATATTGGTTACGAGCAAGGGACGTGAAGAAGGGAGGCGTAAGAGACCCTATAGTAGCAGAGATCGGCCAACCTCCGCCATCTTGGTACCTATCTATCTATATGCTCAGGCCCAATCCCCACTTTTCCTATTTTTTATCTCTTATTTTTATTTATTTTTGTTTTTTATTTTTATTTTATTTTTTTATTTTTGTTGGTACCACTGTGGGATATTCTCGTCTATCTACACTCCAATATCTCCATACCCTTAATACACGTTTGGGAATACTGTACTGGCATGGAATTATGTTTGGTCTTTGGACATACATTTTACTTGATAACAAAATAAAATAAAATATTATATAATATAATAAAAATTTGATAATCAAATCAAATATTATATAATATAATAAAAATATGATAAAATAAAACTATATTCTTTGATTATTGAGTCACCCAAATGGCGTCCAAACAAAAGATTACCGCTCTCTCTTATTCCAGGATCTCTATTGTCTATCTATCTATCTATCTATCCATCTATATAATCAGGCCCAATCCCCACTTTTCCTTTTTTTTTTTTTTTTTTTTTTTTTTTTTTTTTTTTGGGGTGGGGAGTGGCTGACTCAAGACAGAGCCTGAATAGGGACAACACAGCAGAAAACCATGAACACAAAAACAAAATACAAATTCACACACACATCTAGGTCATCTAGGAGAATACCCAGGATCTCTATTGAGGAGCGGTTTTATGTGCAAGTTGGTTTGTTTACATTTTTACCAGTAATATAAATTTGGTAAGAGTTGTGTTATCGGGCGTACCACTACCGACGTACAACATAAATCATCTATAGATACTTAACCTAACTAAAAAAAACTAACCTAACCTAGTATTTTCATTACTACATGAATACTAGGTTAGGTTGTTTGGTTAGGTTAATGTTTTAGAGAGGAGTTATGCTGTATGTCGGTAGTGGTACGCCCGATAACACAACTTTAACCATAAAGTGTTTATAATAAGTTGGTTAGGGCAAATCATGTACAGTATAGAATTGGTTGGAGTCACATGATACTAATGCTGTGTTATTTTTGCTACCTGTAGTTTATTTTATTCAACTAAGTAAGGATCTCTAGGTATCAGTACTATCAGAGTGTTAAAGGCTAGCACAATTAAAACCTCTCACTCTGACATGTTCTTCCCAAATTGTGTAAGACTCAGAAATTAGCTAAAATAGTTACACTAATTGAGATAATTCGCTTGAAAGGGTTGACCAGAGAAAAGAAGGCTCATCTTCCCCTTGACAACATTTATCAAGCCCGGCCGTAAACAGTATAAGGAATCTGGCAAGAGGTGTGGTTGAAAGGTAAAGGTGTTGAGGGATAAGCCTTTACAACGGCACCTCGTATCTAATTTTTAAAGAGTGTTGAAAGGGAAGAATTGGTGTTAAAGAGAGAGTATTGAAAGGGGAGAAGAGGTGTTGAAAAGAGAAAGCTGTTGGAGTGGCTTTGTTGTGTGTGATCAATACAGTACATCATGCATTAGTAAACCTGCGAGTATTGAAAGGGAAGAAGATGTGTTGGAGAGTGAGGAAGCTGTTGGAGTGGCTTTGTTGTGTGTGATTAATACAGTACATTATGCATTAGTAAGCCTGATGCCTGCTTCCACAAGAAACTCTCCAAAACAGATGGTCACGGTAGAAACCACCTCCAGGCTTTCTGCCCAGACATACTGCTCACTCCAAACTGCAATTTCCAATTCCAGTAGATGGATTTAAGTCATTAGCACTGAAGGACGAGATCCATAGCAGCCCCTCACTTGGACGGCACTTCTTCTTATTATTATTGTTAAATGTGCAGTTTGCTTGCGCCGTTGTAAAGGCTAGGCTTCCCGTCAAACAACTGAACTGAACTGGTCCTTGGAGGGTTGCGGTGTCTCCAGATTACTGCACAGGCGTTTTAAGAGGGGTGAAAAGAAAAATTGTGTTATCCACCACTGTTTTGCTATTGTCTTCACCGCCGTGGGGGTCCTGGCTGGCAGCACATCAGTCACAGAGTCCACTGGTTCACTGCCAATGAGAGTTTCGTATGGAGCTCAGTGGTCTGGTTAATCTGCTCTACATAACTAACTAACTGGTTCACTGCTACAGGGTAAAGTCGATATCACACGAGCGCTTTTTCCCTCAACATTTATCCTCAACACTGGCCTGGTAGCTTATGAGTTAAACATTTAAACTTTTTCGGTTACCTAAATTCATATATCATTAGTCTAGTTTCCGATACTAGTGCAAAATATTCCAGAAATGTTGCCAGAAGAATGTTGATCATCGAATGTTGACTATAAAAGCTCTCGTGTGATATTGGCTATAATACTGTTCAGAATGAGGATGATACTTGCGAGAAATAAAAGACCAGATTATTATTATTGTTATTATTATTATTATTATTACTTTGTCAACATTATCCTTTGTAACAATACCTTCATTTTACTTGTGAACATTCTCAAAGTGGAAGGGGAACGCTGCCTCCAGATTTAGGATTACGGATCACTATAATTTCCCTTGGGCGGTTAGTTAGTTAAGGGAACTCACCTCACTTTTTTTTTCTTTTTCTCTCTCTCTCTCTTTGACTTGTATCCATTCGGCCCCATTCAGCCTACTGTTTTAAGACGTTTACCCCCATCCAGGTGTTAATATTTTCCTGGCGAGCGGTAGCGAGCCAGCATATACAGTATATATATTTTTGTTTTTACAGCAAGCTAAATTTGTACATTTTTCAATAGAAAAATTTCTCCGGCGGAGCCGGATTTCTCCATACAATGCTGGCTCGCTGTCGCTCGCCAGGAAGAAATCGACACCTGGATGGGGATAAACGTCTTAAAACAGTTGGCTGAATGGGGCCGAATGGATACAAGCCAGGGAAAGAGAGAAAAGGAGAGAAAGATAAAAAAAAAGCCGGTGAGCCCCCTTAAGTAGAGCAGATTAACCAGACCACAGAGCCCAATATGGAACCCTCATAGGTCTTAGTACAGTATACATATTGGATACTCAGGTTATTAGAATTTAACTTGGCATCTGTCAAATAGATTTATATGTTAACAATATTAGGACGATACGGTATCATTTGCATTCATTTATTCTTTATTTTTTTGGGGGAGGTATCGATTTTTTATTTTTATTCCTTTTTAGGAAGGATCTCTAGAAGTCAAAAGGCCAAAAACTATTGTATTGTGTTCTTTTATTTATAAATTATTGTTTTACTTAATGCGTTGTTTCCACATAGCCATTTTGATTAGTTGTTTTGTCTTTTTACTGTGTTCGTATATGTTTTGGTGTATTTATTTTGCAAGTTTTACATTATAAACTACAGTACAGGTTTCCCTCACTATCCGATGCCCCGATTTATGATACTATTATAATGTAAAACTTGCAAAATAAACAGACCAGAACTTATACGAACACAGTAAAAAGACAAAACAACTAATCAAAATCGCTATAAAGAAACAACGCTTAAGTAAAATAATAATTTACAAATAAAAGAACACAATCCACCACATAGGTTTTTAGGATTTTGGGTTTGGGTTTTGGCTGGTCCGAGAACGCATCCCTATATACAGTACCCCATACATTTGAGGATTTATTATATGATTTTTCAACTTAAGATCTGGTTTTCAGGAACGTAACCCAATCGTATATCGAGGGAGACCTGTACTGTATCTTGTTAACCCTCTGACTCCCAAACATCCTTCCTAAGCTGAGTAAAATGTATGGTGTGAGCCCTAAAGAGAGTACTGAAAGGGTTAACATGTTCACTACACCATGTTGTTGTTGTAGTAGTAGTAGTAGTAGTAGTAGTAGTAGTAGTTATAGTTCCCTAAGCTGCCTGGCACTTGGTACTTAAGAGGGGAAGGATTTATTTGTTTATCATTTACTTATTATCAACTTATTTATTATTATTTTTTAGTTTACTCCCTAGACCTCCATCAAGCTTTAAAAAAACATCCCCAAGATTCCCCTTCAAGATATTATAGTGTGTATATTTATCGGTAGTAATATGTTGTGGCCGAAGGCTGGTTCCTCCTAAATTACAGGCTTGCTATCGCTCGGCAGAAAAAAATGGACACCTAAATTGCACGAAAGGTCTTAATATCAACAAAGAAATGGTGCAAAAGGTCATAACATTGCCAACCTAAAGGGGCAAATGTCTTAATATCTCAAAACTAATGGGGCTAAGGATGAGGGAGAAGGGGTGCAGAAAAACCAAACACCTCCCCTTAAGTAGAACACAAGTTTTATCGACCTTTGGAAAAGTTATTTAATACCAGTCCGCGTTTACCGTTCACAAGTTATTTATCACAGATTAGAAAAACTAGGTCATTGAGAAGAAAAAAAAAATAGTATAGATTATTTGTTGCATAGATTCCATATTATATTTTGAGAGACAGAAGGTAGCTACATTCCGTAACATATATTGAGAGCAGGGAGGTTATTGGGTAAAAACTAGATAGAGAGATTCTGTATAATTTTGTGAGTACAATTTTCAATCATGTCACATACTGACTATTACATTGTAGTTATTAACTTTTTCAGCATTTGACAAAGTACTTTCCATGGAATTCTAGCTATTATTATACTCTATTATACAGATTAGGAAATCATCATCAATCATCATCAAATCTGACGCCCCACTTACAGAGGAAGCACCCCAAAAGGGATGGCCATGGCAGAAACTGCCTCCAGGCTCCCAGACATGCCCCGACTGACCCACTCCACAGTGCCATTTCCACTAAGTGGATTATGACCCTTAGCACTGAAGGAGTAGACCCAGAACAGTCCCTCACCCGGATGGCAGTTCCACCACTGTTTTGCTATTTTGTTTACCCCAGTGGGGCCCTGGCTGGAAGCATACCAAGCACAGGAATTTTCTGAAGATAGGAACCAGATCTCAATAAAGCCTCTCTCAGATCCTTCAAAATCGTCTAATATAAAATTGTCTAATAATAGTACGAATAAAATGAAGAAGAGCGTCCTTGAGTCGTGAAAGTGTTAATAATGAAAGAGGAGGATGTATTAAGCTCAAACAACAGCCAAATATGTAACAGTTCTGTTTAGTAACAGACTGTACAAAGTGTATATATTGCTGCTCACTCAACAGTAACCACTTATTTAGCCATTTATATATATATATATATACATATACTGTAATATATATGCAGTATATATATATAAGTTTATTTACATTAGTTCTATTGCAATCTTTCATTAATTTTCACATGTTTCGAGATCTGTCAGTGCTTGAATACTACTTCATTTTGGCATCGCTTAAGTGGGCAGGGTTGAAAATAGATATAAAATTGCTGGTCATACAGGATAAATATTTAACAAATAGTAATGAACTAACATATTTGGCTAGTTTTATGCCTATTTACCATTTATCAGGAAGAATCCGCGTTGACGCCAAAATTTGATACATCGGAAGTTTTAAAAGTTTCCATGAATTTTGTATAAGTGAATTTTGGGTGTACAGTAGTTATAATAATGTAGGTACTTCAGAACTCAACTCCAGATATATTTCAATAGGCTCAAAAATGGCACCTTTTTACAAGTATTTGGGGGTGAGGGGGGCGCTTAAATATGGTGAAAATATGGGCCCTACGACCTTTCCCAGCTCAGATTGATCCTTATACAGATATACGATAAGGGTCAATCTGGGTCGGGAAAGGTCGTAGAGAAAGCTTTTACGATGTTTAAAGGAACGGCCATATGTGTGTAATATGTCAACAATTATTATGGTGTACTCTATGTCAATATAAGATATAATATATGTGTAACAGTAGCTCACAAACCTAATCTCCTGTCCTGTATAATGCATCGGATATCTATTCTACTTTGTTTTCTCCTCTAGTGTAGTCTAGATACCTTTCCAGAATATTTTTAAACTTTACAACCTCATGGAAAGCATATATATGACAGTAGGTACAGAAATATATATATAGATATATAAACTTTTGTAAGAGATATAAATATATATATTGGTGGGGCACGTGAGAATATACATTAATGTCATACTATAGCTACCTTCCCATTTAATATAATACTTGCTAAATAAACCAACCAAAACCTGGACGAACACAGTAAAAAAAAAAAAAAAAATCTCAAAATCGCTGTGGAAACAACGCTTAAGCAAAATAATAATTTATAAATAAAAGAACACAATCCACCACATAGGGTGTACATTACTACATGAGCAAGTTAATCTGTATCCCAAGCAAACTAATCGTATAATCAAGTACTGTACTGTAATTATTGTCATTTCAGAGAGTAGTCACGGGCCGCGTTTATATATCCCTTTCAGACCGCAACAGCTTTATTTAATTAAGTCTCCGTAGAGTCATTATAAATAAAAGAAAAACTTAAAATAATTAATATGTGAAAGAAAATGGGACACTAAAACTAACTTTGACGATAGTTAAAAAAAAAAAAAAAGCTACATTGAGGAACCTGTTTCCGCAGAAAGCTCGGTTTTGGTCTGGATGGCGAGGAACCGAGCAATCAATTAACTTTCCAATATACATCACTTAACCCCTTCTGTACCAACAACGTCTTTTTATTTTTATTGTAGCTATATTTAGATGATTTTGTGCAGTTTAAGAAGGATTTGTGGTGCTAAAACGGATAAAGTAAGGAAGTTCGAAGCCTGTTAATTGCTGGAGGCCCTATTTTAACTGAATAAAATTATCTAATAGTATCCAAAATAAAGTTAAAAGGACGGCCCCGGTAAAGAAGGGGTTAATCCTAAATATTCCTCCATTAACTCCTGTTCGCGACTGTACCTATGCAAAGCAAACGTAAGGTAGTGAAGACATTTATGTATATGTAGTAAGTTGTTGTTGTTGTCGTTCCCTAGGCTGCCTGGCCGAACAGCCCCTATGTATAGGTAGCGCCAACGAACTTGACAATAATCTGGACCCCTTAACTTAAAATTTAAATGTAAAGCTTGCAAACTAAGCAAACCAAAACTAGGACAAAGACAATATAAAGTCAAATTAACTTATCAAAATCGCTGTCTCATACCTCAAAATGAACGAAATCAATCAGGCTGAGATATTTTATCATTTGGGAAATGTCCACCAGGAAATAGGTGTGGATATTTACAGCCAGTTTGCTCAAGGTCCTTTTGAGTTACGAAGAGGTCAGGGATCGAGATTGTTGTCAAGTTCGTTGGTGCTACCTATACTGTTGTAAGTTATCCCAATTAGTGTCTAAACAAAATGGAGAAAGTGATAAAATGTGTCTGTGTATATTATATTTTGGCATTACTGTATACTTGGGTGACCGGTCAACTCAACCAGTAGACCATTTCAACCAGTAGCTCTCAACCAGTACCAAATCAACCAATACGGTTAGGTTAGGTTAGTACTATATTTTGGCACTGGTTTGGTTGGTCTGGGTTAATTTGGCACTGGTTGAGAGCTACTGGTTGAAATGGTCTACTGGTTGAGATGACATGGAACCGTATACTTGTCATTGCAGCTGTAATATAATACCTATAATCAATTTCTTTCCAACTGACGGTAAATTGCAAAGTTCCCGTCAAGATTTCTCGGTTATTTTGAAGATATTGTAGTGAAATGTGTTGCTAATTATATACACTTGGTCTTAATATGAGGCAGAGATATAGCAGTTTCACATTTTGCCATTAGGTATCGATAAATTAGCTGCTAAGGGATTCAATTTATCGTCAGGTGAAGAGAAACAGAGTAGAAACTTTTGTATGTCCAGTCAACTTAATATTATTCACGTATAAACACAACAATCACCCTAGCTAGAAAATAAAGTTTGTATATATTTACTGTGGAGCATATGAGTGAAGAATCCTGTATGTATATTTACTGTGGAGCATATGAGTGAAGAATCCTGTATGTATATTTACTGTGGAGCATATGAGTGAAGAATCCTGTATGTATATTTTCATTAACCCTATCTTGCAATGTTTAAGGGGGGATGGTTCACATTTTGGGCAATTTTTGCACGTATTCATTATTTTTCTAGTTTCCTCCCTAGACCTCCATCAAATTTAAAAAAAACATCCATTAGATCCCCCTTCTAGATTAATTTGTACATTTTTGGGTAGAAAATTTCCCGGCCAAAGGCCGGTTCTTCCAATATTACAGGCTCACTACCGTTCGCCAGGGAATTTTTTTACACCTAAATAGCACGAAAGGTCTAAATATTGACGTAGAAATGGGGCGAAAGGTCTTAAAATCGACTAACTAATGGGGCAAACATCTTAACATCTGAAACTAAAGGGGCTAAACATGAGGGAGAAAGTGGTCCAGAAAAACCGGCCCATCCCCCCTTAATTAACCCTCTTTAGAGAGAGTGATTACTGATATATATATAGAGAATGATTATAGAATGTACAGTTGCCCGCGTAAGTTCTGTTCCTCGTCGTGATCGTGCGTGGGAGTAAGAGAGTGGGAATGAATTGCGTGCGTGGTTTCTTTTAATTCAAGACTGACCGTTTGTTTGGTCTATTAATTCATTTATTCATATATATTTTTAGTTTTCTCCCTAGACCTCCATTAAGCTTAGAAAAACACCCCCTAGACCCCCCTTCAAGATAAATTTGTACATTTTTCGGTAGAAAAATTTCCCGGCCAAAGGCCGGTTCCTCTTAAAATTGCAGGCTTGCTATCACTCGCCAGGAAATAATCGACATCTAAATGGCACGAAAGGTCTTAACATTGACAACAAAATGGGGCGAAAGGTGTTAATATCGCCAAACTAATGGGCCAAATGTCTTATAATCTCAAAACTAGTGGTGCTAAACATTAGGGAGTAGAGGGTCCAGAAAAACGGTGTGCCTCCCCTTAAGCCGGTATCACACGAGCGCTTTTTCACTCAACACTGATCTGGCAGCTTATGAGGCCAACATTTAAATTACTTCGGTCGCCTAAATTCATCAACCATCAGTCTAGTTTCCGATACCAGTGCAGAATATTCTTGAAATATTACCCGAAAAATTTTGATCACCGAATGTTGACTATAAAAGCTCTCGTGTGATACCGGCTTTAGTCATACGGGATAACCACTGCACAAGAAACTACGCTCGTAACTCAATCATGCGCATTATATTTCCACATATAAGATCACCCAGAGAAACAGAACTTACGTGGGCATCTGTACAGTCGGCCTAATAAGTGATGTCTTGGCACCAATTATATTTTGATCAATAATTGGTATCAGTAATATTTATACATGATTTCTTCTTTTTGAGTGAGATATACAAATAGGTTCCTACACTTATCCACCTTATTCAACATCTGACAGACATTAATACAGCACAGAACGAGGCAAACGTAATGACAGCTGGGACATAACTTATTAGCGCCACGGTACCTTCAAGCTAGTTGCCGATACAAGTGCAAAGTTGCCTGAGAGAAAATAAAACGAGTAATCACAAAATAGTATAATTAATGTGTGAACAATTTTGGTGGTCTTCGAAATTGTAATGTGTTCTTGGTAATGAGTATTTTGTATTTATATATGAGTTTGTAATATTGGACGTCCTGCACTCCCCTTCTGTTCCATATGATGCAGGAGCTACCATACGTTAAGATGGATTAAACCTGGATTTACACGAATGCTTTTTCCTGCAACTCTGATCTGGCCGTTCCTAATCATATACAGTACTGTACTCTGATATTAATTCTGCCTCTTATAATAATCTAGCTTCAGTGTAGTTGCCAATACCCGAGCAACATGATTTCAGTGTGTTGCCAGAAACAAAGTTGTTGGAAAAGCCCTCTTGTAAACTTGCCTTTATGGGAGAGATTTTTTGGGCAACTTTATTCTGGCAATATTGTTGAGACTTATGTATTAAAATGTAAAACTTGCAGACTAAACAAACCAAAATTGGGACAAAGACTATAAAGTCAAATTAACTTATCAAAATCGCTATGTGGAAACAACGCTTACTAAAATAAATTTTATGAAATAGAACACAATCCACCACATAGGGTGTACATTACTACATGAGCAAGTTAATCTGTTTCCCAAGCAAACTAATCGCACACATAACAACGCACTTACGTCACGTTCAAGGAATTAGTCAATTTGGGAAGTCCGGGACGTTCTGGTAAATTTGACTAAACTGCATGAATAAAGAAACTACATGTCAAATGTCAAAATGTTCATTAAAATCAAATTTGCAACATGACAAGACATTAACATTAATTAGGTTTATCTGTAAGTTAATTGGTGGGTTGGTGATATTACGAATTTATTGATATCGGTAACTAAATTGAAGGTAAATGACTATAGGTAAGATAATTTGTATATTAGTATATTTGAGAAGCTGGGAGAGGAGAGTTGTGTAATACAAGGTGCGGGAAAACACTGGATCTCCCGGGTGTCTCATGCTGGAGGATAGCTTTACCATGGTTCATAAATATTGTCATCTAATGAATAAATGTATGACCTGTAACACTTGTTTTACTTATCCTAGATAGTTAAGGGGAGACTGGCTGTTTGTTTGGTCTTAATTTATTTATTTATATATTTTTTTAGTTTTCTCCCTAGACCTCCATCAAGCTTAGAAAAACACCCCCTAGAACCCCCTTCAAGATAAATTTGTAAATTTTTCGGTAGAAAAATGTCCCGGCCAAAGGTCGATTCCTCTTGAAATTGCAGGCTCGCTATCGCTCGCCAGGAAATAATCGACACCTAAATGGCACGAAAGGTCTTAAAATTGACAACGAAATGGGGCGAAAGGTGTTATAATTGCCAAACTAATGGGCCGAACGTCTTGTAATCTCAAAACTAGTGGTCCATTAGGGAGAAGGGGGTCCAGAAAAACGGTCTGCCTCCCCTTAATTGAGATGATATTTACTCCTTTAATTCCTAGATATCCTTCCTAAATTGCATAAAATCATCTACTAATAACCAAGATAAAAGTATTTAGGCCATTGATTCCTTGTTAGTTCCGGCTAGAGATCATGTTGTAGCGGAGATCGGCCAACCTCCGCCATATTGGTGCCACTGGTGTCATTAGCTTCTTGCCACACACAAATACCGGTATGTCCGTAGGCCTACCCATGGCAAACATTGGACAATACGGTAATGGTACGGTCGTGCTAATAAGTCGAGTCCCAGCTGACATTACGTTTGGCTTGCTCTATGCTGTATTAATGTCTGTCAGATGTTGAATAGGGTTGGTAAGTGTAGGAACATGTTTGTATATTTCACTCTATATGAAGAAATGAAGCTTAGATATTTCTGATACCAATTATTGATCAAAACATACTTGGTGCCGAGACATGACTTATTAGCGCGACTGTACAGGATGGATTGTATGGCGTTCATACAAAAAGAAGGCTGCTGTCTCTTACTACAGGATCTCTAATACAAGAATTGCAAGATGTCCCGTTTCACCACCTGGCCTCCTTTGCTGACTTTTTCTTTCTGTACCTCATTTACACAAGGAACAAATCAAGCTTTTTCTTAAGATACACACACCTGCTTTCTTACATAGAGCCACATGCCCTACATAACCTACACTAACTTCACTACATTTTATTTTGGCGTAGGGATGTGGCGACCCCATCGCCCACTACTTCGGTGGTGCAATCAGCCTCTGCAGCAGTGGTTTAGTGGTTCCCCTCTTCAGAACACTCCTTTGTCTGGTATGCTGCCAGTCAGGGCCCCTATGGGGGTAAAGAAAATAGCAAAACAGTGGTGGTGGAAATGCTGTCTTGAGTGAGGAACTGCTCTAGATCTACTCCTTTGATGTTAATGGTTATAATCCTTGTATGTAGTGAAAATAGCACTATGGAGTGGGCAGTGGGGGTATGTCTAAGCCTGGAGGTGGAGTGTGACAGCGGCTTAAGTAATGGTGCCCTGGCTGTCTCTTTGCTTTTTCATGGTTTATTCGACTTCTCAAGGCTGCATCCCCATGGTCTGGTCATACCGTCTCGTAATCTCGGACTACACTCTCACTCCACCTATTGAGCTTCTCACTGTCTTCCATTGTATATATTTTATATATTGGAATATTGATACAATGTTAATATATTGGAGATAGCAGGGTTGTTTCTTATGGCATACCGGTGAGCCTTGTGGTAGTGTACGGAAACTATACTCTTTTTCTTTTCAACTGACTGCAAAGTTCCCATTAAGATTTCTCAGTTATTAGGAAGATTTTGTACTGAAATAATGGTGCTAATTATATACACTTGGTCATAATATGATGCAGAGACATCGTAGTTTCATATTTTTCCATTAAGTATTGAGAAACTGGCTACTAAGGGATTTAATTTATCGTCAGCTGAAAAGAAACAGAGTATATATAAGTACAAGGGCACACCCTAGCCCTGTCAATCAAGGGAGTGTAGGCGTTAAAAACTACACCATTATCATCATATTGAAGGGTTTAAAGATGCGTTGATTCAGATGGTGCGTTTTTGTTGTCGTATGCCACAGCGCACGGCATTTGGAACCACAGCAACACACACAGCGACATGACACCACCCAACATGCACATGCTCACTTGGTAGCTGGCTGTCACGTCACGCACCAAACCTGCCGTACAAAACTCAAATTACACTCCATATTTATGATAATGATAGTGGTGGTGGGCTGGATCTATCAGAGTGACGGTTGGTGTCCTCTACTTCCCATAGCCGTTTCTGACTGTACCTTTATCATCATTCTTATTTCTAACTTATTTCTTTAGAGTGGTGAAGGCAATGGGGCCATAATGGTGTGCCCCATGGTTCCCTAGTGTCTTACTCTCACAGCCCACTGGCACAAGTCGGCCTTTCTCTCTCTGGCGTAGGGATGCGGCGACCCCACCGCCCGCCACTTTGGTGGTGCAATCTGCTTCTGGAGCAGTGGACCACTGGTTCCTATCTTCAGAAAATTCCTGTGCTTGGTATGCTTCCAGCCGGGGCCCCACTGGGGTAAAGAAAATAGCAAAACAGTGGTGGAACTGCCATCCTGGTGAGGGACTGCTCTGGGTCTGCTCCTTCAGTGTTCATGGTCATAATCCACTTAGTGGAAATGGCACTGTGGAGTGGGTTAGTCGGGGCATGTCTGGGAGCCTGGAGGCAGTTTCTGCCATGGCCATCCCTTTTGGGGTGCTTCCTCTGGAAGCGGGGTGTCAAATTTGATGACGATGAATGATTTATGATAAAGTTCACATTGTACAGTTGGGGACTAATGAATTGGTCCACAGCTGGATGATCTCCCCAGGTAAGGCTGCTGCCACTTGTCCGTCATACGAGGGAGGGAGGGTGAGGAGGGGTTACGAGATAGTAGATACACAAGCCAGATGAACATGTACAGCTACTGACAAATGTTTGTGATCCCTTGCAATTTTGTTATGGAAATATGTCCATTTAGATTGATCTTCAGATCAAATTAACTATACATTAATCGACAGAATATGTATTTAGGTGATTTAATCTGAATTTCAATTTAAATAAAAATCGCAAGAGCTCACAAACATTTGTCAGTAGCTGTACAATGAAAGACAAAAGTCGTGTCATTAATTTGGGTGAAGATATCTGGTAAAGGGCTAACTTTCGGTTACTGTGGTAGGGCTCTCATAATGTTTCATGAGTTATATCAAATCATCGGACAGAACAGCGACACAAGTTATGTCTTTGACTGTACACTACTGCTTATAATGATGTAATGGTTATAGCCTGTTTATTTAAGCTGGCGAAGAAGTGACTTATGTACTCGTGTGACTGGTATGAATCAGGTTTCATACTAACCTACAAGTGGGCCGATTGTGACGAATCCCAGGCCGACCATGAAGTTGTTGGCCCCGTACACTGCCCTGACGTTCTCCATTCCTACTGTCTGTACTATGGCCAGGTTGTGTAGCCCCATCACCACACCTACACCACAACCCCACACCACCATCACCACCATACCACTCACTCCATCACCGCTCATCACCATCGTCCACACTGTAATATATAGGGGAAATAATAATGCCGCATTTCAGCGGGTACAATCTCATTCCACTCCTAACTTCTGCAGTTACTAATACATGGGAATTACTGTCAAATGTTCTGAGGTTGAGGGTGGAGCTAGCATATATGCCTCCCACAGATCTGTCCTTATGTGCTTATCAATAATACGCATTCAGGCATACCCCAGTCATTCTGAGTTGTGGTCCGAGAGCGATCTACAGTCTCACTCGCTATACCAAATTTGGTCTACACTGATTTTGGCTTTACCGCCTATTAGATCATCGTCTCAGAGACTCCTTGTAGTTGACACTCTCAGACTTGTGCCTTCCTTGCTTGTGGCTCACTAGGAGTCTTCGCTACTTGGACGATAAAGTGATGTTATGACAGCAGTTGTGACAGAGAGCTTAAACGGAACTGGAGGCAGAAAATCACTTTAGTCCCAAGCCCAAATGGAGTACTTCTCTGGTCTAGTGGTGAGAGTGTTCGCCTCGTGAGCGGGAGGACTCGGGTTCAAGCCCTAGGCCGGCCCGTTGGTAGCCTTACAAAAACATTTTGCGGTTCGATTTCTGCATCTAACAAAATTTAGGTATGTTGGTTGAATTGTAAAAAGTCATGTAAAAATAGATGTACAGTCGACAAATATAGCCAATTTTAGGTTTCACACCTTCACCACTCGATCATTATTTTCATCAACACTGCAAGTTTTTTTTTGGCTTAGGATATGGCGGTTTATTTAGTTGTGCAGGTCCACCACCACCATTACATAACCACCATCACTACCAAGCTTCCCACTCTGTCTTGTGTCATCACCAGTTACCACACTAGAATACATGATGATGTAATGTCACTGAGCTCTTATCTCTGAGTTATCAGAAGAGACTGGATATCTCCGTCGTCGACACTTTGCCAGGATGCAACACGGCATCCCATACTATTAAGCACATCATAGAAGACTGCATTCTACACAATCACTTACGCCAACAACATAATCTACACTCCTTGAGAGAACTGTGGGAATGCCCGATCGTGGCCATGGTCTTCCTTAGGGACTCGGGGCTGTTCGCCCAGGCAGCCTATAGGGAACGACAACAACAACAACATGATGAATTATTTGATTGTGTATAGGCCCATCACCAACCCTAAACTTTACCACCATCACTACTCACTCCGTCGTCTGTTATCGCAATCGTCCACCCTGAAATAGATGATGAGGTGATTTAATTGTTAGCATCCTTGCTTGTTCACATTCAGAAAATATGTTTGGAGGCTTGAAATATATATAAAAACAATCCCGAATTAAATTCCCCAAATGTCACCCCTATTATACCCACCAACTGTAGTGATGCTGACGGTAACCGCACCAACTATGTAGACAGCACGAAGAGGGAATCTTGGGTGGTCGGCCAGGGTTGACATAACTATACGTGCGAGGGTGTTCGTGATGGCTGCTGCTGATATCGTCCAGGCTGCCCAAGAGAGTGAATGTCCAGCATCTTGCATAGCGAAGGGAACCATAGCAATAAAGTTGAAGTGAGAGTTGAGGGAGAAGGTACCTATCAGAACAATAACCAGTGCTCGTCGTTCTCTTAAAATCCCCAATTCCTTAATAATGCCACAACACACTCTCTTTACTACATTTATAAACCCTCCACTTCCTTCAGTAGTCTGTGAAGATGTCCTCATGCTGGGAATAAAATCATTTGGACAATCTATACTCCTGGGTACACTCTTAAGGTGCCACTTGACTGGTTGAAGGAGAGCCGCGGCAGCACACGTATGGAGGACCATGGCACCTACGATAAGTGTGGCACCCATGTACGAGTAACACTGCTGAAGGTATCGGATAAGTGGAGCATTGACTAACTGTCCTGCGCTGATCCCGGCCATAAAGATAGCATTAGCCAACCCGCGACGTTTCTGGAAATATTGAGTCAATGTTGGGAAGCAGGTACCCATACACAGTCCACAACCCATACCTGTAAGAAACACATAACAAACTGTGTGAGCATGTGTAATTGCTGTGTGTATATATTGAAACAAAAAGGTAAATTGTTATAATGAACTCTGTTTATATGCAGTATAACTGCTAGAAATGTGTTGTAATTTCAATAAGAAAATATTATATCGAACAACACTAACCCCGAGTGTCTCCTAAGAAAACACCAACATTACCATCCACTTATTACTGAACCTATGAACTATAATGGTAATAAGTTGTGCAGTTTGTATACCAGGATTGATAGGGCATGAGGCAATAGTAACAAATGCAGAGATGACTTTGGTCTTGTTAACATTAGGGGAAAAGTACGGTATAACCTCCAATAAACTCTCACCAACTTACCCCCTAACACTGAGAAGAAGAATATAAGGTAGGGGATGGAGGTGGCAAAGGCTGTGACCATAACAGAGAGAGCGGCCAAGAGTCCCCCAGCCACAGCTACCATCCTAACACCTATCTCCTTCTGTATAGGACCAACCAACAACATGGACATCTTCCACGTCATCATGAAGATATTGAACACCCAGGCCACCGACACGGATGAGGCACCCAGTCCGATGAGGAGCTCAGAGTACAGGATCCCAAAGCAGGGCGCCAGCATGGGGATCAGCATCTGGAGTGGATATATACATTATTTGTGTCAATAAAATATGTCAAAGGATATAATAATAATAATAATAATAATAATAATAATAATAATTCTTTATTCCAGACACATAAAATAGATACAGTATAAATACAGTACGACCTAATGGTCCATATCACACACTAAGTCTTCTCGTCAGAGCACAGATAATAATTATACACAAAGATATATTAATAAAAAAACAATAAAATAAAATATACAGTAGGCCTATTTACAGAATAGAGCACATATCACATTTTGTCACAATATAACACAGATAGGCTAACTAAGGCTATTGCTCAATGTTGGTTAACACCTATTGCACAGATCATTGCTCATAGTTCAATTAGACCTATATATTACGTTACATACTATGTGTGCAGCATCTTCTGCCAGTGAGATATAATACGGGATTCATAGATATGATCACTAGACCAAAGAGCTACAATCAGCGTGTTACTGGAGCATTGCAGTCGCTGCGAAAAGCTGTACACCAGTCTCCTGATGACAGCCCGACAGCACTGCACATCCAACAGTGTGCACACCATACTAGTGCTTTCATATTTAGAGAGACCAATGAACATCTTGAGTATATTATGATAGGATGTACACAGACCATTTATGGTGGCTCTCTTATACTTCCACCACAAATGGGCCGTATACATAGAGGAACAATATGTCCGGAACAAAGTGACTTTAGTTTCCTAATTACACATGTGGAATTTTCTCAAGATCGTGTTACCACGTAAATATAGCTGTGCGCTGACGGCCGATATCTGCATCATCTGAGCAATCGTTTGAGATAATGTGTCCCAGGTATTTTATTTTGTTTACTTCTTGAATAATTTGATTATTGAGTGAGAAATTTGGCAGTTTACTTTTATACAGTAATTTTGATCTAAATATAAGAACAGCACTTTTCAGTGGGTTGAATTTAACACAATGTTTACTACCAAAAGATTCACATATATCAAGAAGTTTGCTCAGACCCGCAGAAGACGGTGCAATAATGACCAGATCATCAGCATACATGAGATGGTTGATGATTTTATTCCCACCATAACATCCAATCTGCTCTTTATTCAATTTATCACTTAATTCATCCATATATACATTGAATAAGTAAGGTGAGATAATACTACCCTGTCTCACTCCATTGGTTACTGTAAAGGAATCCGAAATAATGTTACCCCATCTTACATTAAATGTTTGATTGGCGTACCAGTACTTCAAGATTCTCAGTATATAGGATGGCACTCCCCTTGTTGCTAATTTATCAAACAGGATATTGTGGCAGACTCTGTCAAATGCCTTACTAGCATCAAGAAAGCATGCAAAAATAGATCTGTTCATTTTGATGTACCCATCCACTAGCTCCTTCAGAGTGTAGATGCACTGGTCCATGATTCTTTTTAAAACCAAATTGATTACTATTAGTTGAGATATACACTGAGATTCTGTCTAAAATGATTAACTCTAGTATCTTACTTACAATACTGGCAAGGGCAATAGGTCTATAGTTGTCTTTTGATGTAATTTTGCCAGCCTTGTCTTTAATTACTGGTATCAAGGTAACGGACATCATAGGTTCTGGTAGGAAACCATGGATTAGAAAGCTGGTAAAGCAACTGCTAAGTTTCTCCAAGAGGAGAGTGGAGGAGTACTTCAAATGTTCAGCATATATACCATCAAAACCATAGGATTTGTTAGCATCTAGCCTACTTATTGGAGCCTTGATTTTTTCACTTGTAACTTTAATTGTGTCATATTTTTCTTCTTTGTTACACTCTGTTATAGCAGCAATGGTATTTCCTTGGTGCCCAACAGAGTTAAACAAAGTTTGGTAATGTGTTTCCCAAAGATTGGCTATGTTATTAGTACCAGAGATCCCATCTACACTAACGGGTAGAGGTGTGCAGCTATTATGCATTTTTTTAATATCCTTCCAGAAGGCCAATGTGTCTTTGCTAGCAAAGTTTTTGGCCAATGCTTCTCTTCTTAATACATTTTCATTGTTTTTTATATATCTGATTGCATACTTGCATCTAGCCTTTACTCTGGTGAACATGTCAAAAATGGGTCCCTGTCTCGGTTTGTTATGATCCAGCCATACACTACGAGCATCTCGGGATGCCTGGTATAGTTCTGAAACATGGTCATTCCACCCAGGTTTGTTAAAAGAGTAATTTGTTTTATGCTTGTGAAATACTATGTCACTAGCCTTAGTAAGACAAGATATAATATTATTGTACAGCTTGCTGACCTCTTCTCGATGACTAGCATTAACACAATTGGGGTCTTCACAGGTAATGGCATCCTCACTGCCAGGATCAAGCTCAGAAAGGAGAGTGTGTGTTAAAGTGAAAAATTGCTCACACTCCTCCTCGTCAAGCCCGCCCCATGGCAGTTTTGGATTTACACTATTGTTTGACTGGGTTAATTCTGGCGCTCTTTCCAAACTAGCTGTTAAGGTCAATGGGATATGATCTTCATCTGTATATGTATACTGAATTTCCATATTTGTTATCATATCATGGAAATCAGCACTAGCTACGGTATGATCTAGCCAAGACGTTGAGCCCCATGCTGCACTGACACATGTGTAACTACTATGAGGGAGCATGAGCTGAGAAGAGATAATTAGATCATGCTCACCACAGAAGTTAGTCATATGACTAGCAAACAGAGAGTTATTCATGTCCTTCAGATTAGCATTCCAGTCCCCTATTACAGAGTAGCAGGTGGTATTTAGTTCTTGTAAAAGAGCACTTAGCTCTCCAAGGCATTCCAGGTATTGTTCTTCATTTTCATTACATTGGTAGGGCAAGTACACACTAAGAATAACTACTTTCCGTTGGATATCTTCTATTTCTATACCTGTACACCATTGTAAATTTGTTACAAGTGGTTTAACCCGGCTGTCTAAAGAGTCCCTCCACAAAATAGCTACTCCTCCCGGTGGGTGATCTGCTACTAGACCATCCATAGCATCGGTTGTCGAGACCCCAAACCCATGAAAATTATCACAGATAGTACTGAGGTTACCCAAATTCTGTTTAAAATACCAAGTCTCCTGCAGGCACACAATATCACTGGTATTAAATACGTCTACTACATCAGGGCGTAGGAGAAGCCCTCTGTTGGTTTTAGGGAGCCCCCTACAGTTATAAGTAGCAATACGCAAATTGTTGGGAGATGAAGTAGACTTTATATCCATGATTAAGAGTTGTTGGGAGGGTGGGTTACCGTAGTTATAGAGTCCTCATTTGTTGGTACCGGTACCGGTACCTGTGCCCTAAATTCTCTCCACCAGTACACCGATGCTTCCTCTGGCCAAAGTTCTTCATCCATAAACACCTCGGGATTTGGACACTCACAGTTTATTCTGAATGAAATATATGTGTGCCTATCAGACCAGGGAATAATTGGTTCAACATCCATACTAAGACTGAGTTTATTGGAGAGATATTCTTTCAAGTCGGATGCCGTCACTCCTGACTTAAAACCTGTCGCGAATACTTTGGTTATGCGTGATCTTTTCACTTTTTTAACTGTACTTATCCCCGTACTTTTATTTTTACCCTTAATCCCCTGATGCATAAAGTTCCTAGGTTGAATTTGCACAGCCATAGAATTCCTAACATTGTTTGTGGTACCAGTACCGGTACCTCCATTCAGCCTCTGTTCCCCCTCAGGTATGTGATGAGTTTTACCTTTGGTGGAATGTACCCTAAACCATTGTCCTTGAACAGTACCCTCCCCCTTATCATCACCTGAGGGTGGAGGCGTTGTGATCCTGTCGATAGGGGTTGTCGTCGACAAAGTATTTAATGATATTATATTGATAGCCAGATATAGACTAGTTAAAGCATTTTGTCTTAACTTCTCGCCTCCTCTTACTAATTCCCTACAATCACTCTTTACATACAACAATGTTACATCTCCCTCTCTTTCTCTCTATTATAATTATCGTTGTTCTTCAGGTCTTTTTCACTCTCCCTTACAGAGAGTAGGTGGCACACGCCTTTCAACATATTCCCACCCTATTATGTCCAACTCTCTAACCCAAGAGTGAACTGATTGATTTTCCCAGTCTTTCTTCCACTCAACAAGTAAACTCTGGAACTCGCTCTCAATATATCTTTCCCTCATCCTATGACAAACTATTTCAAGCAAGGTGTGTTCAGACATTTTGACTCTAACGTAGTTATGAATATGGCTCTCTGTCACTCTTTCAATGTTTTTTTGTTTTTTTCTGGGGTTTTTTTTGGGGGGGGCACTTGCTACCAGCAGCTTTGCCTTTTATCTCCATACATTTATAAAATAAAAAAAGGAATTACATTCAAAAAAAGAATTAGAAATCTTGAGCTTGTTCTGAGGTCTCCATAAGCTTAAAATGGTTTATACCCATGGTACGCTGTTGGTAATATAGCGACTATATAATATACCCAGGACCGGCAGTATAGTCCATTCATTATAAGTAGGCCAGAGATAGTGACCACTAAACTCTGTAACTCTAAAAAGGACTAGATCAAATGGGTTGTACATTTTCACACCTATTCCCTGGCTGACTCCTCTCAAATGGTAGAACTATTACTCGATTAACTCTTGTCGTTCTTGAGTTATAGGGGTTAGTGGTCAAGTTATCTGTCCTACTAATAATAATCAGTGGACAATAGGGGGTTTTGTGGTTTTGACATTTCCTTGACTAATATGGATATTATTTATTTATTTATTCTATTTTATACATTTGTTTGGTTTTACCTTTGCCATTCACTCACCCCAAGGCCTGGTGTAAGTATATTTAACCCCTACTGTACCAGAGGATATTGCCATAAATATACCCTCCAGTACCAAGCAGTGTGGCCAAAATGGCTTCAGAGGCATGAGAGAATACCCTCTCACCTCAAAAGTTAGTGAAACGCTGGTCCAGCCAGCTTATAGAGGCTTGCAAGTTGCAACCAAGCTGAGAAGTGTTGCCAACTCTTCAGAGCTGTGCTGACAAGTCATGTTAGCAGCTACCGTTCGATACTGGCAGCACGATCGAGGATCCTCTAGGCGTCTCATGGGGAAAATGTTGTGCAGATTCCAATGCGGCTGCATGGCACTCCCGACGACGTCCTGGTCCGTGGTGGTGGTCCTGTCGTGTGACGGTGACAGAAGGTAGGGAAGATTTCCTCGTTGATCTTCTGAAGACTTTGATGTTGAGGTCTTACATGAAACGAGCCAGAGCCACCAGTGTCTTACGCTCTCGTATCATGGGACTTTAAGTAGGGAGTCGTTTCACCAGTGTCTTATGCCCTCCACTACAATCCTGACCTAGACTTCTGTAGGAGTTTTGGAAAGAACTTTATATGTTGGAATTTTGGGTCTTTTACGAGTACGAGCCGTTCCACCGGCTCTAGCTATAGTCATTCCTATACCAAGGCAATGTTCTCGATATTGGGTTGCACCAGTGTGGCCCAACAAGGATATGTGTAAATCCAAGGTATCTTTGAGAAAATGCGTTGAGTATTTCCACCAGTGTCTAACTCCCTCAAGGCGATTTTCTCGGTAATTAGCCCAAGTCTTCCAGATACCTAGCCTGCCTGTGCGGTCAAGGATATCGTTCCAACTGTGCTGATGGTGAGGTGGGCTGGAGAGTTCTTATTATGTTCTATCCAACAACCAACTCTACTCCTAAAATCGATTAATGAAATATTACAAACACATGTGGCAGTCCGTGGATTCGAACCCAGGACGCTCACACCGAATATCAACACCTTATGCATTACACCACAAAGGCAGTTAAAGAATGGTGGACACTGCCTACGATTTATTATGCAACTTCGAATCCTGCATGTCAATCTAAGCATGTACACACATCCCAACTGCAACTCACGTACGCTATGCATATGTGAATGGAAAGAGCAATTAATGGGGCCTTAACCACTAGGGAAGGCCTCTCGATAAATTACTCCTGAACCAATATCAATTATTATGTTCTATCCAACAACCAACTCTACTCCTAAAATCGATTAATGAAATATTACAAACACATGTGGCAGTCCGTGGATTCGAACCCAGGACGCTCACACCGAATATCAACACCTTATGCATTACACCACGAAGGCAGTTAAAGAATGGTGGACACTGCCTACGATTTATTATGCAACTTCGAATCCTGCATATCAATCTAAGCATGTTGTTCCGTTGTTCCCCCCGTTCGGACATCTGGCTGCTAGAAGTGTGGATATGCTTGGAGGAGGGTCTGGGTCGAAGGCGGTAGCTCTTCTCGGAATTCGCGCCACGGCGGTGGTGCGTCTCCGGGCAAGATGGGCGCGTGGTGTGATTTTGTCTATGGACAATTTTTCCTTCCTTGTGCTTAAGCTGGACATTCGTTGTTATGTGGTTTTTCGTGGAGACTCTTATCTGTATGTCTTTTCCTGGGGTCGGGGGAAGAGGCGAGGTGGTGGTGACCCGGGCAGGACATGGTGAGAAGGCTCTTGTGCCCTCTTGCCTTGGTGGCGTGGTAGGAGTTGTTATTGTTGGTGGGGCTTCGTTGCTTCCTTTCTTTTCTTCGGTGCTTTTATCCCCCATCTCAATTTTCCTAGCGAGCGATATCGAGCCTGTAATTTAGAAGGTACCGGCCGAATATTTTCTACCAAAAAATTTACAAATGTATATCGAAGGGGGCTATTGGCGGTGTTTATTATGAACTTAATAGTGATCTAGGGAGTAAACTAATACATATATCTATCTATCCATCTATCTATCTATCTATCTATCTATCTATCTATCTATCTATCTATCTATCTATATATATATATATATATATATATATATATATATATAGAGAGAGAGAGAGAGAGAGAGAGAGAGAGAGATAATAAACAAATAATAGTAACCCCTCCCCTACTTAAAGCTTCAAAGATTGCCCTGGATGTGGAGGTTAGTGCAGGTATCACCTAAGGGTGATGACTGTACGCGGAGCCATCATGAGTTATCAGGCCAGCCAGGTATAGATTATCATGGTGGTGGTGGTGGTGGTAGTGATATCATATTATCACCTTCACGGCACCCCTTCTTCCCTAATCGTGTTTAGCCCCATTGGGTTTTCAGATTATAAGATGTTCGGCCCATTAGTTTGGCGATTCTAAGACTTTAGGCCCCATTTCTTTGTCAATATTTAGACCTTTCGTGCCATCTAGGTGTCGAATTTTTCCTGGCGAGCGATAGCGAGCCTGTAATTTTAAGAGTAAGCGGCCTTCGGCCAGGAAATTTTTCTACCGAAAAATGTACAAATTTATTTTGAAGGGGGGTCTAGGGGTGTTTATTACAGCTTAATGGAGGTCTTGGGAGGAAATTTACAAATAATAAAAAGATAAAACAATAAGCAAATAAATACGCCCCTCCCCCCATAACACCAGCTGCTGCAGTCTTCACCGGTCTTCAAACCTTCAACATTTATAATATGCTTGGGGTTCTCTGCTATACTGTATATCTGACCATTTCAGGTGCTTTCCTTTTAATTTTATTCAGTTTAGAAAGGGCCTCCAGCTTCGAACTTTCTCACTTAACCCTTTTTGCTACCACAGATCCTTCTTAAACTGCACAAAATCGGCTAAGTATATAAAGAATCTCTATATAATATTTTCGATTGTCTGTGTGTGTGTCTGTTCTTAATAGGCGGCCACAGTTTTTAAGCTAGAGCGTTCATACTTGGTAGGCATAGTAAGGGGATCCCTAGGCAGGTTTTAGTGAAAATTATAATTCCCCAGGGTGAAAGGGACGGAGGAAATGGGCGCGAAATCGGAAAAAAGGGACGTTTGGGGCAGAAGGAGGCCTCCGATCGAAATGGTGTATGGAACGAAAGTTGTTCGCAGCCCCCCAAAATGGGGGTACGGATGAGGTCAGATCCAAAATCGGAGGTCATTTAGCGGCCGAAATCGAGGTCGCCGTTTAATGAGGCACAGGGAGGTCGAGGCCAGTTATTGATGATGGTGATTATGGTAGTAGTAGTGGTAGTAGTAGTAATGGTGATTATGGTGATTACCCGGGCAATGCCGGGTACCCCTGCTAGTGAAATTATAAAGACGGCACTGGTACAGAAGGCGTTAAATGTAATTAAGTGTTAATACCAGGTTTTTACTGGGGTTGTATTGACTTTATAGGTAGGTTCTTACTCGACTGGAGAAGATGAGAACACACAAGAACACAAGCACGAAGGTAATAGAGGATAATATAACACAGAGTACAACCATAGGTTATTCTTATTCACACAAAATCATATAGGTAGAGGTGCAATGTAACATAAGACAGGGATAGGTTTTAAATAGCAGCACAATCGAGGATCCTCTAGGTGTCTCAAAGGGAAGATATAGGCAGGTTCTGATGATCTCTGAAGACGTTGCTGCCTGGTATTCCCTATGACGTCCTGGTCCATGGGGTGGTCCTGTCGTGTGACTGTAGGAGAAGACTTCCTTGTAGAGCCTCTGAAGACTGTAAGGTGAAGGTCTTACATAAAAACGAGCCGTTACACCAGTGTCTTACGCTCTCGTATCATGGGACTAAAGTAAGGAGCCGTTTCACCCTCTCTAACAATCCAGACCTAGACTTCTATGTGAGTCTCTAGAGGAACTTGTATGATGGAATCTTGGGATGGTTATGAGTACGAGCCATTACACCAGTGTCTTACGCTCTCGTATCGTAAGGACTAAGTAGGGAGTTGTTACACCAGTGTCTTACACCCTCCACTACGAGTCCTGACTGAGAAGGAAGCCGTTACACCAGTGTTTTATGCTCTTCCAACCAGCCTTCTGTGTTTGTGGGTTTACCAAAACTAGAGCGCTTGCCAGTACTGCATACTCTAATTATAGCAAATCCCATACCAAGGCAATGTAAAGATGTTGAGTGGTCACCAGTGTGGTCCAACAAGAGTACGAGAAAATCCAAGGTACAGTTGATCAAAGTTCCAGCTGACCCACCCTAGCTCTGAGGCTTGCAGAATTAGCTGGCAATACTGGTGTAGTGGTGCAGGGATACCACTTGCCATTAATGTGTTACCTGTGTCTGTCCTGTATATTACTGCAAATTAAACTATGTAATGTTCACGTTGTGAAGACTAAATGCTCCTTCATTAAGCAGCCACCAATAACACAGAAATATGTATTCTTATAAAATCGAGTAAAGTATGTTGTGGCAGCCAGCAGGTTTCATATGCGTTGCCAATCAGTGGATATAGTAACTTGAATATTTAAGCAAATTTACGAACTTTGGGTGAATGTTCGGGATCATACATAGCGATGTATGTATTTTTAGTTGAGATAGGCTTACTTTCCCTTGTTTAGTATTATGTTCTAACAATGATATAGCCGAAATCAGATCTACCAATCCCAATCTTTGTAAGACACACCTCCTTCCTACACCAGTATTGCCTGATAATTCTGCGAGCCCCAGAGCAAGGGTGGGTCAGCTGGAACTTTGACCAACTGTACCTTCGAGAAATGCATCGAGGAGCTCTACCATTGCCCCAAGGCAATTTCTCGGTGATAATCCCAATTATTTAAGTCTTCCAGATATCTAGTCAGCCATTGTGATCTAGAGTATCTTTTCAACTGTGCCACTTCTGGATTTGGTTGGAGAGGTCTTACCAATTCCGTCATTCCTTCCGTCTGCGCATCTCGTGACTATAAGGGCGGTTGTGCGCGGAGGAGGGTGTGTGTCAACATACAATAGCACTGGATATATCAAAGGCATTTGATAAAGTCTGGCATCAATCCTTATTGTCGAAGATGTCACACTACGGCCTTGCATCATTAGTTCCACTAATTTCTTCTTATCTTCATAACAGAAAAATATGTGTAATGGTAGATGGCCTTTATTCTCAATTTCACTCAATAAATGCTGGTGTTCCCCAGGGATCAGTTTTGGCCCCAACTCTGTTCCTCATTCATATCAATGATCTCATATCTACCACTCATAATCCAATACATTCCTACGCAGATGACTCAACACTCCACAGTTCCTTCACATTTACCAATTCTTCCACCCAACCCGATCTTATAAATTCAAAAATAAACACTGCAATTTCTCTGAACCAGGACCTTTCTAGAATTAATGAATGGGGACAAAAGAATCTAGTGTCCTTTAATGCACAGAAAACCAAGTACATTCAATTTTCTAACCGACAGAATCTCACTGACTCCCATATATTTTTTAATGATGTAAATATTCCCACTTCCCCTACTATTGACATTCTCGGTGTAACATTAACTACTAACTTGAGCTGGACACATTATGTTAGAAGCATTGCTAAGAATGCCTCTAAAAAACTGGGACTCCTGTACAGAGTTCGAGAATTCTTCACTGACGAGCAGTTGGCCGTAATATATAAAAGTCATGTGCGTTCTCAGATGGATTACTGTTCACCTCTGTGGAGTGGAAGTGGAGTGGTTGCATTGAGGCAGTTGGACAAAATTCAAAATAAAGCTATTAGATTAATCAATAACCCTGCAATCACACAGGACCTTCCTACATTATCCATACGAAGAAACGTTGCATCCCTTGCATTATTCTACAGATATTTTCACAGCAATTGTTCCGGGGAACTTGCTTCAATTGTGCCGCCTCTCCACATCTTTCCCCGTAGAACTAGGGCAGCTGAGAGCGCCCATGAATTTACACTTTCTCCTCCACAATGCAGAACTTCTGCTTATCAAAATTCATTTATCCCTAGAACTACTACTCTTTGGAATTCACTTCCCTCGAGTTGCTTTCCACAAACTTACAATCTACAAAAGTTTAAATCCAGTTGTTACAAACATTTTATGAATGGAGGATGCCTTTAGGCACATGGACCTTTTTGTTTTATCTGTGTTTTTCCTTCCTCCGTTCATTGTCTCTTTAAAAAAAAAAAAAAAAAAAAAAAAAAAAAAAACGGCGGTAGCCCTTCTCGGAATTCGCGCCACGGCGGTGGTGAGTCTCCGGGCAAGATGGGCGCGTGGTGGTTTGGGTTTTATGGAAGATTTATCTTCCCTGACGTTGGTAGTGGACTTTTCTGGTTTCCCTGGTGATGTTGGTTGTTGACCTCATGGTTATGTCCTTTCCTGGGGTCAGGGAAAGTGGCGAGGTGATGGTGGCGACCCGGGCCTGATGTGGTGATGCTGGTGCTTCCATCTCCTATTTTTCTTTTATCCCCCATCTCAATAAGATAGGTAAAATTGAAATCGAAAATGAACCATCCTTATTAGGAGACACTTTTGGCAGCAGAAGAACGACAATGATTTTTATTCAGATTTTGTTAACTTTTTGGAATTATTACTGGTATATTTGAATATATAATTCTTCCACTAGTTCCTAAATATACTTAATCAATAATGCTATATACTTACAGCAATAACAAAGCTTCCCAGAACCACCATCCAGCCCCAACCCCCATCTGGTGGTTGTCGTACCCAACCCTCACCGCCTTTATTATTATACATGTTACTTTCACCATCTTCTCGTAAGTCACTTAAAGATTCATGTTCACCTGCTTCAATTTCATCACCACTATAACCTCTGGCAACACATTCACTTAAGCCACTTCCATTTAGCTTAAAAATACCGGTGTGGTTTAAACTTTCAGCGTCATTTGCAACTCGAGAATGAGCAACTCTAATATTTTTTTCTTCAATATCCTCCTCATCTTTACCTTCCTTTCCTTCTTTGTAATCAAGCTCATCACTAGTTTTACCACCACTATATTTAACATCAACGGAAGTCATCGTTGTAGCAGACTTAGACCGGTTAAATTGTTTGACTTTTTGCAATTAGCAATAATGGCGTCCTGGTTTCGTTAGGGATAAGAAAAAGTATCCTTGTTTAGTAAAAGCAATTCCACAGGCATTCAAACTTGTTTCCTTTTTTGTGTGTTTCTGTCTGTTGATCTTCCTTTAACCCTTACTTTACCAGCGACGTACAATGGCCGACAGTAAGAAAGTAACTTGCCAGTACCAGCGCCATATGACGTAAGTCAGTAATAATCGGTCCTTGTAGCGAGCGGTGCCTGGCACCATGACTTGTAAACACTGCTTTGAGACCTTGGCAACACTTCTCAGAGTGTATCTAAGGTCCCACGGGCAAGCTGGCTCAGTACTTGTCCAGCTTTCGGGGCGAGAGGTTGCGCTCTCTCGACTTTGAAGCCATTTTGGTCACAATGCTTGGTACTGGAGATTACATTTATAGTAATACCCTCTGGTACAGTAAGGGTTAAACAAATATAATGGTCTTTTATAATTTATTAGCGGTATATATTTCAAAGACGATAAAAGTTAAACCTAAGTCACAGTATTGTCAACATAATTCCGAGAAGTTAGCAGAATGATACTTATAAACACTAAATAAAGAAGGAAAGATTTATTGACGACTTCGCTGAATAAGCATCTAGAGGCTTTTCAGTTATTTCATGGTATAAACAAAACGTCAATAAAGTTATATCCTCTGCATACGGTGTTAAGGTAAATCCTGGATATTAACATGGCTGAAGGTGCATGTAGTCCTTTTTTCCCTAACCACTGCAAATACCACTACCCAAGAACGGTCTTCCCTGCAGCGATAAGATGAACAGTGTTCCCTTGTTTACAAGCAACGCACGTACTGACTGACTGTGACTGATGAGTGACTAGACTGTGCTATGAGAAGCACGCTCAGTCACAATCAAAACTCTGGCCCTACCTCTATATCTATCTATCTATCTATTTATATACTCAGGCCCAATCCCCACTTTTCCTTTTTTTTTGGGGGGGGGGGGGACTCAAGACAGAGCCAGAATAGGGACAACACAACAGAAAACAATGAACACACAAAAACAAAATACAAATTCACACACCGTATACCTACCTCTATAATGTCAAATATCTTTTAGCAACTTTAGTATTGTCGATTTATATTGTGCCACTAATTGTTTTTCACACTCAGGTATTAATGTTTTCAATGTAATTGATATAATAACTGATTAAATGTTAGTTATCTACTTTCTACTATATTGAAAATGTGGTACCAATATAAAACAAATCTTTTTCTTGAACAGGTGTAAGATACGGACCTATATATTGTATATGGGCGAGGTGTGGCGGAGTGGTCTTGCCACTGGGCTGGTAATCCAATGGACCCCGGTTCGAGTCCCAATTTGTCAATGGGAAAATATTATTGGGATGGAATTTGTGCTGTACCTAGTTTCAATGCATTACCACAGCACACCGAAATGCCAAAAAAATACCCTCATTGTTCCCTGATTAAAATAGCATTGTATGAATATTCCCATATTCAAAAAAAGCTACAGGGGGGCAATGCCTAGTGAGTTAATTGCTCAATATGTGGCATTCTGAGAGTGAAGGTCCGAGTCTGGGCGATGAGACGGTAAAGCGCAGAGGCGGAGCAGCTTCAGAGATGGGGTTGCTTCGAGCCATGAATGGGTGCTTCGTATGTCTCACTCCCTAGACTGGAACAAGACCTCACGGGCCTCACCATGTTCAGCGTTGGAGTGTAGGCTACAGGCTCTCAGCCTATGCTCGAGAGGGAGTAGTTGGAATATAGAAGAAAAACAAATATGTAGAGTTTACTTATTAAAGGGTAATATCCCCATGTACTTTGGTGCCTGGATATATGATTATTATTATAATTATTATTATTCTATATAAATATATACAGTATATATATACTGTATATATACCTGTATATATATATATATATATATATATATATATATATATATATATATATATATATATATATATATATATATATACAGTATATATTATGTTGTTAAGACACATTCATGAAAGTTCTTCAGTATCATATCCCTAAATAAACCAAGCAGATCCCAATGGACATTATAGTTTGAATAGGTTTCACCCCTGGAATTCACTTTTAAAATTGTATTGTGTGGAGCTGTGGCCTGCATTTCAAACTTGCATAAGCAGAGCCGCCTGTAGCCTACACGGAATTTAATTAATGAAGGTAAGGTTTTCCATCAAACTTTGATCCGCGACATTACAAAATTCATGTGTTACACACAAAAATATAGAAGCCATTGTTATTTTCTACCTTCTCCTCTTTTATATACATATCTTTTTAACCTTAGCCACAACTGTCTGCCTCTTTTACTGTCCTACTTTTTCCTTCGGGGGCAGGAGGCTAGGAATCCTCCTCCCCATGTAACAATTATTCACCTACTAGACGAGGCAGAGTAAGGGGCGAGGGAACACGATAGTGGTCTCGGATCTTAAGAACTAGAACAATAAATGTTGTTTCTGTTCGGCCACCCCCATCTATGGGGTATGTGCCTGAGTATATACAAATATACATACATATACAGTATATATTTAATCCAGACGAATAAGATAGAGTAGGCCTAGTACGGTAACTAGTTTAGCGAGTCTCATATGTAAATACTATATATACTGTATATATATATATATATATATATATATATATATATATATATATATATATATATATATATATATACTGTATATATATATATATACAGTATATATATAGTATACGCCCTAGAAGGTTATATGGGATTCAAAGGGTAAATACAGATAGTTATTAGTTTTATTACTCCTTTCGACCTCTGTTGGTCATTTCTAAGCTGAATAAATTTGTCTAGTACCGGTATTTGCCAGAAACATTATATATATTGCATCCCCGTATACTGAAAGGGTTTAGTAAATTAGGTCTAGCCCTTTTTTTAATTCTTAACTTGGAGTGTGGAGAAAGAAGAACAGATTTAGGAACATTTAAGGGGAGATGGGTAACTTTTCTGGCCCCCTTCTCCCTCATGTTTAGCCCCATTCGTTTTCAGATTTTATGACGTTCGGCCCATTAATTTGGCGATTTTAACACGTTTAACACAGTTTCGTAATCAATTTTAAGACCTATCGTGCCATTTAGGTGTCGATTTTTTTCCTGGCGAGCGATAGCGAGCCTGTAATTATAAGAGGAACCTGCCTTCGGCCAAAACATTTTCCTACTGAAAAATTTACAAATTTATCTAGAGGGGGGGGGGGGGTTCTAGGGGGTGTTTTTCTAAAATTGAGGGAGGTCTAGGGAGGAAACTAAAAGAGTAAATGACTAAATTAATTAATAGACCAAAAAAGCCAGGCACTACCCCCTTAAAGGGCCTCAAGGGGAGAGAAAATGTTGAGTATAGTCCTTAACCCGTTCAGTACCAGGGACGTCCTTGTCATCATATTCTGGCAACTATTAGACGATCTTATTCAGCTTAGGAAGGACCTCTAGCAATAATAAGGCTTCAAACTATCTCAACCAATCCTTTTTTACCACCACAGATCCTTCCTAAGCTGCATAATGTCGTCTAAATATAGCTAGAACGAAATATAACACACGTCGCTGGTACTCAAAGGGTTAAGGGGAGGCTGACCGTTTTTCTGGAACCCCTTCTCCCTAATGTTTAGCCCCATTAGTTTTGAGATTATAAGACGTTCGGCCCATTAGTTTGGCGATTTTAACACCTCTCGCCCCATTTCGTTGTTAATTTTAAGATTTTTCGTGTCATTTGGGTGTCGATTATTTCCTGGCGAACGATAGCGAGCCTTCGGCTGGGACATTTTTCTACCGAAAAATTTACAAATTTAACTTGAAGGGGGGTCTAGGGGGTGTTTTTCTAAGCTTGATGGAGTTCTAGGGAGGAAACTAAAAAAATATATGAATAAAGGAATTAATAGACCAAACAAACGGCCAGCCTCCCCTTACCCCCCCCCCCCCCATACCCCCCCCCCCCCCCCCCCCCCCGGTACTCAAAGGGTTAATTATTAGGCACCAGGAACACTCGCGACGCCTCTGCATACCAAAAGGCAGAGACTTTAGGGTGGTATTCTTAACCCTTTCAAGCTCCAACACGCATTTCTGTTTTGTTTTCTGATAACTATTAGACGATTTTATTCATATTAGTAACGGTATATGGAAGTCAGAGGGTTGATTGATATAGTAATTACCCTTTTAATACCCACAGATCCTTCCTAAGCTGCATAAAATCGTCTAATCATAGCCAAATTCTTAACCCTTTTAAGCTCCAATACGCATTTCTGTTTTGTTTTCTGGTAATTATTAGACGATTTTATTCAGATTAGGAAGGGTATATGGAAGTCAGAAGGTTGATTGAGAGAGTCTTTACCCTTTTAATACCCACAGATCCTTCCTAAGCTGCATAAAATCGTCTAATGATAGCCAACATATACTGCTAAAACGCGTCAGAGCTTCAAAGGGTTAAACAATGCTCTCCTTTCCCAGCGCCTGATACCGATCGAACGAATACTACTGGGAATGTGTGTTGTTTACAGAGAGAACACGGATTATCATACCCATTTCTCAAGGTAACGTCATTTGTCAAGTTATTTCGTCCATTAAGGGGAGGCAGACCGTTTGTTTGGTCTATTAATTCATGTATTCATATATTTTTAAAGTTTCCTCCTTAGACCTCCATCAAGCTTAGAAAAACACCCCAAAATTATAGACATTTTATAGGGGGGGGGGGGGGGGGCGTATTTACTTGCTCATTCATGTATATTTTATATAATTTATTTTCGTTCCTTCCCTAGACTTCAATCAAGCTGAAATTACCCCCCCCCCCCCCCCCCCCCGGCCAAGACACTCCTTCAAGATCCATTTGTACAATTTTTGATAGACAAACGTCCTGGCCGAAGGTCGGTTCCTCTTAAAATACAGGCTCGCTATCGCTCGCCAGGTAAAGTTCGACACCTAAATGTCACAAAAAATCTTCATATTGACAAATAAATGGGTCAAAAGGCCTTAAAATATGTAAACTAATGAGCCGAACGTCTTAAAATCTGTAAACTAAAGGGGCTAAACATGAGGAAGAAGGGGGACCAGAAAAACGGCCCATCTCCCCTTAAGTATTATGTTACTTTGATATACAGTATATAGAAAGTGTGCTGCATTTAGAGGTATGTCTTTATATGTGCACTATATGTCTTTATATGTGCACTATAATCATATTTAGTGGTAGGTCTTTATATGTGCACTATATGTCTTTATATGTGCACTATAATCATATTTAGTGGTAGGTCTTTATATGTGCACTATAATCATATTTAGTGGTAGGTCTTTATATGTGCACTATAATCATATTTAGTGGTAGGTCTTTATATGTGCACTATATGTCTTTATATGTGCACTATAATCATATTTAGTGCTAGGTCTTTATATGTGCACTATATGTCTTTATATGTGCACTATAATCATATTTAGTGGTATGTCTTTATATGTGCACTATAATCATATTTAGTGGTAGGTCTTTATATGTGCACTATAATCATATTTAGTGGTAGGTCTTTATATGTGCACTATAATCATATTTAGTGGTAGGTCTTTATATGTGCACTATATGTCTTTATATGTGCACTATAATCATATTTAGTGGTAGGTCTTTATATGTGCACTATATGTCTTTATATGTGCACTATAATCATATTTAGTGGTATGTCTTTATATGTGCACTATAATCATATTTAGTGGTAGGTCTTTATATGTGCACTATATGTCTTTATATGTGCACTATAATCATATTTAGTGGTATGTCTTTATATGTGCACTATAATCATATTTCAACTGATAATTACGTTAACCCTCTGGAGATTATGGTGTATGTTGACAGCTTAGGAAGGATCTGTTGTAATTATAAGGGTAAAGACCATCTCGATCACTAATTGCACTACTTCTTTTTATCTTCATAACATAAAAATACGTCTAATAGTAGCCAGAAAACAGAAAAGAAATGCGTAATCATATATATATATATACGTGTCTGTATGCAACAGACTTGCTGACTGGCTGCCGAGACAAGGATGTGGCCAAAAGAACCAGCACGCAGTCTCGATCAAAAATAGTTGCCTAAACCTTTATAATGTCAACTAGGATGATCTCTTTAGTTATAACAAAGACTATAAAAACGCTAAATTTCTTCAAATACTATGATATTATGTTCATTATAGTCTGACGATTTGACTCAGCTTAGGAAACGTGTATAAGTCCTGGGATCACACGAGCAGACCCTCTCTTAACCCTTTCAGTACCGGTGCCCTCCTTTTAACTTTATTCGTAATACTATTAGACAATTTTATTCAGTTTAAAAAAGGCCTTCAGTAATTACCAGGCTCTGAACTATCTCACTGAACCATTTTTACTACCAGAGATCCTTCTTAAACTGCACAACGAAGTTGGAGGAGGTCTATCTGTTTTTCTGTTATTGCCTGTAAACAAGATATCTCAAAATAATATGAACCGATTTTCACAAATGTTGGTGGGCTGATACGATAGCCTATGCATCAAGGAAGAATGGATTTAATTTAGGGGGTGATCGGAATATTACAAACCTCCGCTAGTGTAGGTAGAGGTATAAGCTCTCCCGAGTGCCCCCCTAGCGAGCCTGCAACTTAGGAGGAGCGGAACATTTTTCTACCGAAATATATACAAATTTATGTCGATGGGTGTTCCTTGGGGTAGGCTATATCTTTTAAGGGAGCCCACCTAATTTTTTTGGTTCTCTCTCTCCCTCTTTCTCTGGGTTGTATTCATTCGGCCCCATTCAGCCTACTGTTTTAAGATGTTTATCCCCATCCAGGTGTCGATTTTTTCCTTGCGAGCGGTAGCGAGCCAGCATATATATATAAATTTGTTTTGACAGTAAGCTAAATTTGTAAATTTTTCGATAGAAAAATTTCTCCGGCGAAGCCAGATTTCTCCATACAATGATGGCTCGCTATCGCTCACTAGGGAGAAATTGACACCTGGATGAGGATCAACGTCTTAAAACAGTTGGCTGAATGGGGCCGAATGGATACAAGCCAGAGAAAGAAAGAAAAGCAGAGAAAGAGAAAAAAAACAGGTGATCCCCCCCCCCCCTAAGCTTGATGGAGGTTTAGGGAGGAAGCAAAAAACCTTCCCTTAATCCTTTCTGTACCGGTGACATCCTTTTCATTATACTGTGGAAACTATCTGTAATAGATCATGTCCCGGTGCCAATTGTAACAGTAATCCTGTCCAGATCGCCAATTGTAATAGATCATAAGACTAATAGGTTACTGTAACACTTGCCCATTATCTAGGAAATAAACCTATAATTGATAGTGTCGTTACTTTAGATCAAAAATAGACAAGTATCCCTTGTGAAATTATGGCAACAAAAGTCCCAGAACATGCTATACATTTATATCTATACTGACTCGATGCAGTAATATATTTGAAAAAAAATTTGCCGTTCCCAGCTTGCGGGATAATAGAGTACACGGATTTATTGTAATGATAGGTATATATTGATAATAATTATATTCTGAAAGTTAGTAAGAATTAAAGAAACAAACATTCCTACTAAAATGGTTTTATTGAATAGCGACACTGAAATTGCATTAATCAAAGACACAATTTCATTCACACACTCAGCCACTCAATCTAACCCACTTATCTAATCCACTTACCTAAATACAATTACCCAGTATTATAACTACCCTATGATTACCCCAAATCATTATACTGATTACTGCTTGTCACACGAAATCTCGCATCAACCAACCCTTTAGTCTACTGTGATACTGATATCGTCGCCCAGCCCAGCAAATGACCGCATGATCGAATAGGCACGAGATTTATCGCACCCGGCAATCACACTCACCACTCTCACCTCAGTTACGTGACTCGCTAGACTAATGAGAGTAGCCTAATTAAAGGGTCTCAAAACGGGCAGTACGACAAGTCCTAGGGAGTCAAGCCGACCATCCCCTAACAGTAACCATCACCCTCTGTGGGGTTAAGAGCTACGGCGTCACTCACCGACACACACGTGACTCGCTAGACTAATGAGAGTTGCCTAATCAAAGGGTCTCAAAAAGGGCAGTACGACAAGCCCTTCAAGCCGACAATCCTCTAGCGTTAACCTCAACCTCTGTGGGGTTAAGCGTTACGGCGTCACTCACCACACCCGCACACATCCACACACACCCCTGGCCACGTGCATAGCTAAATCAGTGGGATATCGCCGCAGGAGAACTATGTCGCCCTGGGCATCCCTAGCCTTTAGCAAGCCCTCTGTGGGGTCATGCTTACACCTGCCATTCTCGGCCATAGCATTAAGCTAATTCGGTCGGCGTCACAACCTTGGCCATGTGTACGGTCTGGCACAGTCCTGGTGGCTGGCCAACGCACACAAGCACACCACCACACATCACTCTCACCACCACACATCACTCTGGATATCTCAATCAACGTTGACACTTGTCTAACTGAATTGGACTCGCCTGATTATGGTTGAACTAGGGCACGAGGTACCCTCGCAGCCCTGCCGACCCATTCATCGCGGGCACAACAAAAATGGACTATCTCGTTGGGGTCGGGCAGGAGAAGAATAAGGCCTGTCCTGGGCATTCCTGCCCCCTTTATAACCTCGGTTTTCCCCTCCCCCATCACATTTTGAATTTGGTGCCAATGAAAAGACTGGACACTCCCTATGACCACGCCTACAACATGAACGCACACACACATGTACGCGTAACGGCGGCCTACCCACGCTCACAAGCAAGAACGCACACACGCACACATGTACGCGAGGCGCCTAGCGGTACACAGGCCTATGCCCGTGCCTCCACCCCTCACCTCTCCCTTTCTCTACAGCTGTTCCCGCCTCCCCAATTTTTCCCGCGCTCGATAAATATACCTAACCCTATAGTATATAATCACAGCCACGGTCTGACCCGCGACACTATCAGATGCTTTAATTCAGCTTAGGAAGGATGTCTACCAAATGATAAGGCTACAGACTATCTCAATTCATTCTTTTAGCTATGATATATCCTTCCTAAGCTTCATAAAGTGGTCTAAATGTAGCTAGAATACAATTGAAAACCACATCTTTGTAAAGAAGATGTTAACCCCTTCTTTACAGAGATGTCTTTTTAGTTTTATTCTAGTTATATTTAGACGATTTTGTGCAGTTTAAGAAGGATCTCTGGAAGTATAAAGGGTTAAGTGAGGTAGTTCGAAGCTTCTTAATTGCTGGTTACCCTTTTTAAACGTAATAAAATCGTCGAATAGTTGCCAGAATAGAATGAAAAGGACGTCGCCGGTACAGAAGGGATTAAGAAGAACTAGAAAACGTTAGAAACACAAGAGGTCAGTTGGTTTCTATATTACCACGGTTTCTCTCCAGCTGACGATAAATTGAATCCCTTAGCAGCTGATTGTTAGATACTTAAGGGGAGACTGGCCATTTGTTTGCTCTATTAATTCATTTATTCATATTTTTTTTAGTTTCCTCGCTAGACCTCCATCAAACTTAGAAAAACACCCCCTAGACCCCCCTTCAAGATAAAATTGTACATTTTTCAGTAGAAAAATTTCCCGGCCAAAGGCCGGTTCCTCTTAAAATTGCAGGCTAGCTATCGTTCGCCAGGAAATAATCGACACCTAAATAGCACGAAAGGTCTTAAAATTGACAACGAAATGGGGCGAAAGGTGTTAAAATCGCCAAACTAATGGGGCGAACGTCTTTTAATCTCAAAACTAGTGGGGCTAAACATTAGGGAGAAGGGGGTCCAGAAAAACTGTCTGCCTCCCCTAAAGGGAAAATTATGAAACTACGATGTCTCTGCATCCTATCAAGACCAAATTTATATAATTAGCACCATATTTAACAAAAAAATCTTCAAAATATCTGACAAATCTTGATATGAACTGTGCAATTTACCGTCATTTGAAAGAAACCCGACTATAGTGTAGGTTTCAATTTCACAGATATTAGGGACTCCAAGATTGCTCAGTTTTTAACCCATTCAACACCATGACGCCTATGTAGCTTTGATTCTGGCTATAGTTAATGTTTTTATGCAGTTTAAGAAGGGCCTGTGTTATTAAGAGGGCTTATTGATATCGTGTTTACCCCTTTGAATCCTAAGGGTAGATTATAAGCTAAAGAAAATCGTTTAATGGTAACCAAAATAGTATGAAAATTACGTAATTGTGGTGAAGGGGTTAAGGGGGAGGTAGTCGCTTTTTTTGGACCCCCTTCACCCTCATGTTTAGCATATTAGTTTTGACATTTTAAGATGTTCGTTCCGTTAGTTTGGAGATTTTGAGACTTTTCGCCAACATTTCTTTGTCAATATCAAAACCTTTCATGCCATTTAGGTGTCTATTTTTTCTGACGAGCGATAGCGAGCCTGTATATTTAGGAGGCATCGACCTTTGGCCAGGACATTTTTCTACCGATTTTTTTTAAATTAATCTCTAGTGGGTGTTTTTTAACCTTCCTCTAGCGAGGAAACTAAAAATTAAATAAATAATTAAATGGTATAATCCTGTGTAGCGGGGAGACCTGTACTTACTGTACAGTATATCTCAATAGTTTGGTAATGTTAAAATATATTTTTACATTTTATATTCATAAATAGTCCATGAATACACTAGATTTGGTTACTTTAGGTTTTGGTTAGGTTAGGGATATTGTTCAATGTTTCTTAGTAAATAGGCATTTGAACAACAGTTCTCCCCGCTACACAGGATTTTGCCAAATAAATAAATAAATAAATAGACCAAAAAGTGAACCCTACCCCTTTAAAGGCTTAAAAGGATGGGTAGGTGGGAATTAAATTAAGGACATGGCTCGAAATTATTGTGTGGATGTTAGCAAGTGTAGTATAGTTTCCCATGTGATCATTCTAAAAAACAAAATTTTCTTTTAATTCAGCTTCAAAGAAAACGATCTTTTAGAGGGTGACTTATACAATAAACACTCACACCAAGCACCAGTTGCCAAGACCAGGGACAGATGTTTGGAAGAGCTTGTGTTATCCACTAAAATATGTTAATGCATCATATTAATGAAAATATATTGGTCTTACTCAAATCCAACATATATCAAAAGGTTAAAAAAAACAAAGGTTAAAATACAAGAGAAGGCAAGAGAATCGAGAGACAGCAACAACCAAAACAAGAAAGAAAGAAAACGGAAAGACCAACAAGAACGGGAAGACACCAACAAGAAAGAAGGAAGGAGAGAAATAGAAAATGGGAGATAAGCAAAAACGGGAAGCAATACCATAGCCCCAAGAAATTAGGACAAATACCATCAGGGAAGTCGCCTCACCACTCAAGGAGAGACAACACAAAAACCAAAAATCTAAGAAGCACCATAAATCAGCCCAGAGGAGCCCCGTAGATGAAGCGAGCCAAATAATACTCCACCCCAGACGCCCCACTAAAGAAGAGAGTTCGAACCCTTCTTGCTCTTAGCGCGGCCACCCAGGCTTGGAGCTTCCTAAACTGTCCTACTTGCCTAAAGACAGTATATATAAGGTGGAATTGTATAATAATAACAAGTTGTCAGTACATTGGTCCTTACGACTTTAGTTATTGTGCAGATCCTGGGTAATGACTGGTTCGAGTAGTCTGTCGAGCCCGGTTCTTGAGCTTTAGCTTGCTGCCTGTACACTGGTCCGCATAGCCCGCTTTAACTCAGTCCCTGGGTGTTGACCCAAACCCTACCAAGAAATTGTTAGGTGGACAGTACACTGGTCCGAGCCGCTTAATAGATCCTTTGGCCCTCCCCAACTTGGGTATCGGTAGTTGTCTAGGCCATTAGGACACCTCCCTTACTTGAGAGAGGAATTGCTAGGTGGACAGTACACTGGTCAGTGCTACCTGGTAAGTTCTCTAGCCCTCCAGGCTTAGGTATAGGCTGTCACCAGTACACTGGTCCGTATGTAGCCTTAGATTTGATTACAGGAGTTGCTAGATTGCCAGTACACTGGTCCGTGCTCCCTAGTAACTTTTCTGAGCCTCCCCCTTACATCTCAACACCTGGATGGTAAGGAGCCAACTCACCGCCGTGTCGAGACGTGTTGGAGGAGGACCACCCCTGACGTTGAAGCCACTACAAGGACAAGCCCAAGAAAGATCCGTAGATGTTGGACCACGGCACCTGAACGAAGAACTTAGTTTGTTAAAGGCTGCATAACAGACCTCCCTTCTCACCTGTTAGGCCTCTATAGACGAGGATACAAACCACACGTATCTATCGTTAAAAAGTAGAATATTTTGTAATGAACTCCTTGTGAGATCCTGTATGGTAATATTTGACTTTATATCCACCCACACCCATACAGTAATACACGTAAAATCAACCTCAGTGACACTATCTTTCCACGCCCAGTGACCCAGTGACTTGTGATTATTTTATTGTGTTTATGTTTCATTCCATGCTAAATTCTTTCGAGAAGTGCTTCCGTGACTTGTCTAAATCTATGTGCGAAGATTCCTAAGGGCGCTTTTTAGGACACCAATATATCCATGATAAACTCTGTTATTCAAGAGACACTCAGTGATTTATTAGTATATTTTGTGTGACATTGCTTTGTTATATCAAAGGAGCAGTAACCCACTGTCTTAATACTTGCGATTCATCTTAGCTTCGGGGTATATAATTCCATGTCCATGATTTTGTGTATTGTATTTATGCCATTATAGGTGTGAACCATTAACCAAGTAAGCCATCATATGTTGCTATCTTTAATGAATATAATAACTATAAATATACTTCTGCGTTGTCCTTACACCTTTGCATGTTTGTGTGTGTGTCTGTGTGTGAATTTTTTATGTGCCCAGTGTTAAGCCGTTATCACACGAGAGCTTTTTTAGTCAACATTCGATAATCAACATTTTTCTGGCAACATATCTGGAAAATTTTGCACTGGTATCGGTAACTAGACTGATGGTAGATGAATTTAGGTAACCGAAGTACATTAAATGTTGACCTCATAAGCTGCCAGACCAGTGTTGAGGATAAATGTTGAGGGGAGAAGCGCTCGTGTGATACCGGCTTTAGGATCCACCTTTATCCAGTAAACCCAACAAATATCCTGGTATAACATAAACCATAATAAAGGCTATAGACCTGTGAGAGCATTAAGGGGGGTCACCTGCTATTTTTTCTCTCCTTTTCTCTCTTTCACTTGTATCCATTCGGCCCCATTCAGCCTACTGTTAATGTTGTTGTTGTTGTTGTTGTTCCCCAAGCTGCCTGGCCGAACAGCTCCAAGGCCCCGAACAAGGCCAAGGCCATAACCGAGCGCCCCCACAGAACCCTCCCTGCCGACCACAATAAAGCCTGGGTGACCGAAGCCACTCCATGGCGGGGAGCTGAGGAGGGTGCAGAAACGCCTGGGAAACCAAAGCCGCACCCAGGGCCCTGTGCCCCTCAGCAATTATGAAGAGAAAGTTGAGGGGCAAAGGAAAAATTTGATGCTTTGGCTCCCAGTCTGCCAACCTCTACTAATAGTTGCCAGAACATTATGAAAAGGACGTCCCCGGTACTGAATGGGTTAAAGATAGATTTATATATTTTTATTTATTTAGTTTTTGTAAGCTTCCTCCTTAGACCTCTATCAAGCTTTGCCAATGATTCCCCCAAGAGATAGATTTGTGCCCCGGGCCGATTCTTCCTAATATGAAGGTTTGCCATTGCTCGCCATGAAAAAATTAACACCTAAATGGCACGAAAGGTCTTAAAAATTGTCAAAGAAATAGGGCGAAAAGTCTTACAATAGCGAAACTAATGTGGCGACCGTTTTATAATATCAAAACTAATGGGGCTAAACATAAGGGAGAAAGGGGTAGAAAATAAATACATAAAACACCCTCTTATTACCCAGATCCTAAGCTTGATGTAGGTATAGGGAAAAATCAAATAAGAATATATAAATAAATAGATAAAAATAAATAAATAAATAAACTATTTAAATACAGTAACTATAAAACAAAATAATGTAAATAAATAGATAAACAAAATCTATAAAGCATAATTAATAATAATAGTACACTTAACCCTTTCAGTACCGGTGTCGTCCTTTTAACTTTATTCTGGCTAATATTAGACAATTTTATTCAGCTTAATAAGGGCCTTCAAAACCCCTTTCAAGATAAATTTGTACATTTTTCGGTAGAAAAATGTCCTGACCGAAGGCCGATTCCACTTAAAATTACAGGTTCGCTATCGCTCGCCAGGTAAACATCGACACCTAAATGGCACAAAAACTCATGAAATTGACAACGAAATGGGGCTAAACGGGGTTAAAATCGCCAAACTAATGAGCCAGGCGTCATAAAATCTGAAAAAAAAAACTGATGGGGCTCAAGACAAGAAAGAAGGAAGTCCAGAAAAGGCAACTATCCCCCCTTAACATCATCACAATATCATGATCAAAATAAACTCGGAAAAATTGACAGAATAAATATAGACACCATATGAGGAGGAACACTTTATAAACGTTTTGCATATAGCTTCATCAAGTAAACGCCATATGAGGAGGAACACTTTATAAACGTTTCTCATATAGCTTCATCAAGTAAACACCATATGAGGAGGAACACTTTATAAACGTTTTGCATGTAGCTTCATCAAGTAAACACCATATGAGGAGGAACACTTTATAAACGTTTTGCATATAGCTTCATCAAGTAAACACCATATGAGGAGGAACACTTTATAAACGTATTGCATAAAGCTTCAAGTAAACACCATATGAGGAGGAACACTTTATAAACGTTTTGCATACAGCTTCATCAAGTAAACACCATATGAGGAGGAACACTTTATAAACGTTTTGCATATAGCTTCATCAAGTAAACACCATATGAGGAGGAACACTTTATAAACGTTTTGCATATAGCTTCATCAAGTAAACACCATATGAGGAGGAACACTTTATAAACGTTTCACATATAGCTTCATCAAGTAAACACCATATGAGGAGGAACACTTTATAAACGTTTCACATATAGCTTCATCAAGTAAACACCATATGAGGAGGAACACTTTATTGACGTTTTGCATATAGCTTCATCAAGTAAACACCATATGAGGAGGAACACTTTATAGACGTTTTGCATACAGCTTCATCAAGTAAACACCATATGAGGAGGAACACTTTATAAACGTTTCTCATATAGCTTCATTATCATGATGCAGCTACTGTATATGCGAAACGTTGTCATTAAAGTTGTCCTCCTCATATGGTGTCTATATGCATCACAATAACTGTATTCATTAACCTGAGCTAGGCCCCTATAACCCCCCCCCCCCTCTTTCTCTCTCTCTCTCTCTCTCTCTCTCTTTTTTTTTTTTTTTTTTTTTTTTTTTTTTTTTACATACTTACCTTTGAGGAATAATACGCCATCGGGATGAACCAAGATCTATAACCCCAGTTGGCTCTGAGTCGCATTAGAGTGTGGCCACTTTCTTTTGCGGCCTGAATGACTGTGGGATACTTCATTAAGGGGAGATTTCCACTTGAGGGACTTTTTTCTTGACCCCTTTCTCCCTCATGTCTAGCCCCATTGCTTTTGAGATTTTAAGACGTTTGCCCCATTATTTTGAAAATTTTAAGAACTTTCGACCCATTTCTGTCAATGTTAAGACCTTTCGTGCCACTTAGGTGTCGATTTTATCCTGGCGAGCGATAGCGAGCCTGTAATTTAAGAGGAACCGGCTTTCAGCCGGTACATTTTTCTACCGAAAAATGTACAAATTTATCTTGAAAGGGGCTCAAGGGGGTGTAATCTTAAGCTTGAAGGATATCTAGAGACCAAGCTAAAAACCTCCCCTTAAGGGGGCAGTGGTTATTTCTTGGTCTATTTATTTATTTATTTTCTTTTAGTGCTCTCGCTAAACCTCCATCAAGCTTAAAAAAATACCCCCCCCCCCCCCCTTCAAGGATTTTGTTTTACATTTTTTGGTAAAAAAAAAAATCCCGGCCAATTGCTGGTTCCTCTTAAAATTACAGTCTCGCTATTGCTCTCCAGGACAAAAATCGACACCTACATGACACGAAAAGTCTTGAAATTGACAACGAAATGGGGTGTAAGGTCTGAAAACCGCCAAACTAATGGACCAAACGTCTAACAATCTCAAAAACTAATGGGACTAAACACGAGGGAAAAGGGAGACCAGAAAAACGACCCATCTCCCCTCAACCCTTATAAACACATGTTAATTTTAACTTCGAACGGGTTTACTCTGCATTTAGAAGGCCCATTAGGAAATTTCTGTCTTAATTAACCCTGATTGCCAAAATTACTCACTAAACTTAAGGGGAGATGAGTCGTTTTTCTGGTCCCCTTTCTTCTTCATGTTTAGCCCCATCAGTGTTGAGATTATTAGACGTTTGACCCATTAGTGTGGAGATTTTAATACCTTTCACCTCATTTCGTTGTCAATTTAATTAAGACCTTTCGTGCCATTTAGGTGTCGATTTTATCCTGGCGAGCGATAGTGAGCCATGAATGGTAGAGTTGGAAACGAAGAGATAGAAGGTATAGTGGGTAAATGGGGTGTGGAGGGTAGGAATATGAATGGTGACTTCCTTTTAGAAGTATGTGCGGAGAGAGAGAGATGTTTCTGGCTAACACATTTTTTGAACATCGTCACATTCATAGATATACATGGCACAGAGGTGAAGGTGAGCAGGAACAGAAATCTCTAATTGACTACGCCATGATGGACTCCGGACTAAAAGGAAGAATTTTAGATTCAAAAGCTGTAAGAGGTATGCTGACGGCATCAGACCACTATACAGTGCTGACAAAAGTGAGGATAAGGAAAGAGTGGAAATATGAGAGGAAAGAGAGAAAACTGACAGTAGAGAGAATAAATGTGAGAAAATTAAATGAAGAATGTAATGCAACAAAATACAAGGACATCCTGAAAGAGACTATAAAGGACATGGATGTTATGATAGATCTGGGAAATACTGTAGACGAAGTATGGAAAGGTACAAGAGACTCCATGATTAAAGCAGCTGAGAAAGTATGTGGGAAGAAAACCTTTAAAATGTGGAAGAAGAAAGGTAACGCATGGTTTAGTAAAGAGATAGAAGAAATAGTGAAACAAAAGAAAGAGTTCAGAAAGAGTATGCTGCAAAAGAATATACCTAGAGAAACTTGAGATGCGAGGAAAGAAGAATATACAAATTTGAAACAAAGAGTGAAGAGGGCGATACAAGACGCTAAAAGGAAGACAGATGAGGCATATGGGAGAAAGATTAGTGAACAGTTTCTGAATGACAGGAAAGCATACTACAGAGCTGTGAAAGAAGCCAGAGGGAAGAAGACTGAGAGTGTCTCAGGTGGTAGGATGAGGGACATGAATGGGGAAGTGGTAGAGGGTGATGGTGTGGTGAAAGTATGGAAAGATCATTTTAGTAGCTTAGCTGTAAAGAGTAGGGGGAAGGCAAAGATCTCATCCATAGGAATGGAGAGAGGTAGGATAAATAGGGTAGTTGAAAGCCAGATAAGCAGAGAAGAAGTAAAAGAAGCAATCAATAGACTTAAAATGGGCAAAGCTGCTGGAGTAGATAATATCCCAGGTGAAATGCTGAGATATGGAGGAGAAGAAGCTGTTGACATAATGCATAGGTTATGTAAATTAGCATGGGAAAAGGAAAGTGTACCAGAGGACTGGAGGAAAGCAGTGATAGTACCCTTGTACAAAGGGAAGGGTAGTAAAGAAGAGTGTAAGAATTATAGGGGAATTAGCTTGCTTAGCATACCTGGAAAGGTACACGCAAGAGTAGTAACACAGAGGCTACAGAAGATAACGGATGACAAAATAGGCGAGGAACAGGGAGGTTTCAGAAAGGGCAGGGGCTGCGTTGACCAGATAGCCTCAATGCGATTGTTGGTAGAGAAGTATCTGGCCAAAAACAGAAAACTCTATGCAGCATTCATGGATTTGGAAAAAGCCTACGGCAAAGTAGACTGGGAGGGCCTGTGGGATGTGTTAACAGTATATGGTGTGGGAGGAAAGTTGCTAATGGCAGTAAAATCTTTTTATAGGAATGCAATGGCAAATGTCAAGGTAGGGGATAAGTTAAGTGAAAGTTTTGAGGTTAATGTAGGTGTAAGACAGGGATGTGTCATGTCAGCTTGGTTGTTCAATATATACATGGATGGAGTGATTAGGGAATGTAGGGCTGTATCAATGGGTGTGGGAGCTAGACTGGAATCAGAGGGAAGAACATGGAAGATTTTAACATGCCTATATGCGGACGATGCAGTCCTGTTGGCGGAAAATGCTGAAGAACTTCAGAGAGTGGTCACTGACTTTGACAGGGTATGTGAAAAGAGAAAGTTAAAGGTCAATGTAGGGAAATGTAAGGTAATGGTGTTTGAGAGAAGAATGCATGAAACCATAGATTTTAAGGAAAAATATAGAATCAAGAAAGAACACAAGAAAAGTTGTAAAATAAAATTGAAAAATGAAGTACTAGAAGAGGTTGAAAGTTTAAAGTATTTGGGAGCTGTACTATGCAAATATGGTAAAATGGAGAGTGAGATAAAAGAGAGAAAAATGCAAGGGAGAAAAGTTATTGGAGAACTTGATAGTATTCTCAAAGGAAGAATGGTTAGCCAGGAAGTCAAAAAGTCACTGAGAAACAGTGTGCTGCTTCCAACACTCTCGTATGGAAGCGAGACATGGACGGCAAGTGACGAGGACCTCTTCAAACTGAGAGCTGTGGAGATGAGCTTTTTCAGAATGGCAGCTGGCATGAATAGGCTAGATGGGCCAAGTAATAGGGAAGTGTACGAGTCCTTTGGAATGGAAGAGCAGGCTTTGGGCATTGATTGTGGTGTGGTTGAGTGGATAAAGAGAAGTACTTTGAGGTGGTATGGTCATGTTCAGAGAATGGATGAAGACAGAATGCCAAGAAAGATATATGGGAGTCAGGTGAGTGGAACCGCTAGTAGTGGAAGACCACCTATGGTATGGGAAAAGAAAGTGGAAAAATATATTGAAGAAAAACTTCCACGTAGTGGAAGGGGCATTGTGGCACGGGCAAGGGAGGCATGTCTTGACAAAGTAGCTTGGAGACGTTTCTGTCATGGCCATCCTCTAGTGGGGGTTTCCCAGGGGGAAACAAGGCGTCGGAGATGATGATGAGCGATAGTGAGCCTGTAATATTAAGAGGAACTAGCCTTCGGCCAGGACATTTTTCTACCGGAAAATGTGCAAATTTATCTTGCAGGGGAGTCTAGGTGTTTTTTTAAGCTTGATGAAGGTCTAGCGAGGAAACTAAAAAATATATGAATATATATATATTAATATACCAAAAGAAAAGACAGTATCCCCTTAAGGGGGGTGACCTGCTTTTTGTTATTTCTGTCCTTTTCTCTTTCTCTGGCTTGTATCCATTCGGCCCATTCAGCCAAGTATTTTAAGACGTTTATCCCCATCTAGGTGTCGATTTCTTCCTGACGAGCGATAGCGAGCCAGCATTATATGAAGAAATCCGGCTTCGCCGGAGGAATTTTTCTATCGAAAAATGTACAAATTTAGCCTGCTGTCAAACAAAACTAAAAAATATGCTGGCTCGCTACCGCTCACCAGTAAAAAATTGACACCTGGATGGGGATAAACGTCTTAAAACAATAGGCTGAATGGGGCCAAATGGATACAAGCCAGAGAAAGATAGAAAAGGACAGAACAAAAACAGGTCACCCCCCTTAATAATTATAGTGTTCTAATAATAGCCAAAATGTAAGCAAAGGATTCGTCTTGGTATACTGTATGTATGTATGTATGTATGTACTCAGGCACATATACCCCATAGCTGGGGGTGGCCGACTCAAGACAGAGCCCGAACAGAAACAAAATATTTTAAAGTTCCCATTCTTATTAGGGTCCGGAACCACTTTCGCGTTCCCTTGCCCCTTTCTCTGTCTCGTCAAGTAGGTTATTTTACAAGGGGAGGAGGATTCCTAGCCACCCGCCTCCATGGTATACTAAAAGAGTTGATTATATTATAATAAACCACTTCAAGGTTAATATATGACAATTCCATCACATATCTCACTTACACACAGCTGTATAGGATCTACAGGCTTTATTTCATTCACTCAAATTACAAACAAAACAATCTACGCTCTCGAGGGTATAGTAAAAGAATGTTCATTGTTGTAAATTTAACAACACCTTACTTTAGCGTTAAATAATAGCCCCATAAGAAGAAATATGTATTAACAATGTATATATTTATCCTGAACTTCGAGTATTAAGTAGTAAAATAGTTCCCCCGCAAGCCATCACATAAACATTAATAATGTATACGTTATTTTCCACCTGTTTAAATGCCTGAGGTGAGCGTCGGTATTATTGGAACCAAGATCTCACAACACGTGCAGGTTCAGGTGCCACATCTACCCGGCCAACACACCTTAATCATCGCCAGTCATATCCATTCTGTCGTTACTCTTAAACTAAAATGGATATACAATCGTATAAAATAAACATTAAATGTGAGTTTATAATCATGCAGATGTATGCAAATGCGATGTAATGTATAAGTATGGTTGGAGACGTGGCAACAGTGGCACGGGGTGGGAACAAGTGCACCGCCACACTTGTCCTGCACTCACTCAGTTATCCCCCAAACCTGACGACGGGAGGATGTACTGACGTGTGCTCTATAGTTGTGCCATAATAGTGTTCCCTTCCCTCGGCATGTCTCGAAGGAAGCAGAAATTCCCAGTCCATCTAAAGAGTAAGTAGTAGTTGTGATAGTGTGGCCGTTGTCTGGTAGGGAGGTGTGGGTGGTGGTTGTGGGGGAGTGTGGTGGAATGTGGCAGGTGTGTGGTGGTGGTGTGGTAGAGGGTGTGGTTGTTGTTGTGGTGGAGTGACTGGTTGTATGGTATGTTCAGTGTGTGGTAGTGCGATCAGTGTCATGGAGTGGTATAGGGTAGGTGCGTGGTAGTGTGATTGGGTGTTGTACAATGGATTGGAGTGTTGTACAACAGTACAATGTGTGGTATTATATATATATATATAATATATATATATATATATATATATATATATATATATATATATATATATAATATATATATATATATATATATATATATATATATATATATATATATATATATATATATATATATATAATATATATTGTTCATAGTACAATGTGTAGTAGCCTAGTAAGGTACAATCTGTCAGTGTGGCCCGTATTCCTCTTTGGTAGGCTACCTATTTACGAGACGACCACGATTTCTGTCTTCTAAATATTTGAATGCTATTATAGAATAAGGATGTTGCAAAGATCATAGGCCTAGTAAAATTTGTTTCAACCATAGGGAAGACCATGGGCCCTATTTAAAGGGCAAATAAAAAAAACTTCAGAATTATATCGACGGCTAGGCCCTATTTTGTTTTTTTCTGAGGAACACGTATTTTGAGACTCGAGGATTGTAATTAATTAAAACCACTGTAGCCTATGAGTGTAGCCTATATAAATTGATGAAAACTAGCTAAAACCGTAAACCCTACTGAAAACATTAGTATTCGTCGTAAATATTATCCAACCCTTTCAAGATCCAATTATACTACGCATTTCTCTTGTTTTCGGGCTACTCTTGGACGATTTTATTCAGATTATGATTTAGGAAGAGTATAATATGAAAGTCAGAGGCTTCACCATTATAATTACCACAGATCCTTCCTAAACAGTATAAACTCGTCTAATGGTAGCCAGAATAAAAAAAAATAAACCGTCAAAATGCGTCATAATTTTCAAAGGGTTAACCCTATCAGTGTCGTCGATAATTCCTATTGTTTTGCCGTATCCCTAAATGTATAATGCGTTATGAGTACCAATATATAGAGCGTATAATATCTTAAGGACTATCTAAGCATTAATTCATCATTTCGAGTGACATATACAAACATGTTCCTATCTTTACACACCCTATTCAACATCTGCCAGACATTAATACAGCAAATAGCGAGCAAAACGTAATGACAGCAGAGACACCACTTGTTTGGCCAACCGTACCTTAGCCTAATTACCATCAACAATATTAATGTTTTTTGTCTAGTAATGTGGGACTATACTATTTAAGTTACAGGCTTGCTATCGCTCGTCCAGAGAGAAAAAATCGACATCTGAATGGGATGAAGCATCTTATTATCGCCAAGATAATGGGATGAAACTTCTTAAGTTGAACTTGAACAACGAAGTAGTGTTCACTAGAATATAATTTAATTGTTCTGAAGGGGTTAACTTTTTATTCTTGTTGAGTTGCATCCTACGTTGCACGCACCCAAGCATCCTTCTTTCTCTCTCTCTCTCTCTCTCTCTCTCTCTCTCTCTCTCTCTAGTCGACAATTAAATGTGACAATCTCATGACAATCTCATGTGACAATTAAATGAGGAAACTATAATAACACATCTGAATAATGCCAACCTGATTTATAAACACAAATATGAATGTAACCAGACGACGATGCTGTTGTTTCAGTGGAATAATGGCTCTTTGAGCAGTATGTATCGCCTTACTAGTGGCTGTCCCCTCACAGGATGGGGGGCGCTGCTCAATAAACTCGCCCCTCGGGGCAAAATCAAAATCAAATCTCTCTCTCTCTCTCTCGTAGACCGAAGAAGTCAGCTCATAGAATGATTTCAAACAATAAGTTGGGGTTCCGTTAACACAGTTGATTAGTCTCAATATGAATACCTTACTGCACCACATACAATCATGGCTAGGAGAAATGGCTACCCCCGTACGAACTTCTTTAAATCTTTAAACTAATGGGGCGAAACGTGAGGGAGAAGGTCCAGACCCCGCCCCCTTCCCCCCTTAAAATAATTCGGCCCAGTCAAAAGTGAGGCGAGATAACAGGATACCTGCAGATGATCTCCCTGGAATGAACAGCAAGGTCTTTGAGATGCTAACTATTTCATGTAACTGAGCGGTGCCCCGGAAATATCATGTGTCAAGAAAAGGCTACACCCCCAGTACACCTCCCTCCCCGGTCTCAGTCCACCCCCGAAAAGTCACAACAATATCTTGCCATTTCAGAAGTATGTAACTAATTGATAAATTATCACCAACTTACAAATATACCTAATAAGTGAAACTAATGAATATATGTGGCACTCCAAGGATTCGAACCCAGGATACTCACACCGAAATTCAGTGCACTAACCATACGCTATCAAGACATATCCTGCCATTTCAGAAGTATGTCATTAATAGGTGGGTGTCGAACCAAAGCACTTTTGTTTGAAAATTTGAAAGAATATGGAAAGGAATCCAAGAATTTAACATAGTTTAGCAAATATTTGAAAAAGGAATCCAAGAATTTAACATAGTTTAGCAAATATTTGAAAGAATAAGAAAGGAATGCCAAAATTAAACATGAATTAGCAAATATTTGAAATAATAGGGGAATACAAGCATTAAACATGAACTAGCAAACATTTGAAAGAATAAGAAAGGAATAGGCCTACACGAATTAGCTTTGTTTTGACCATTTTCTCACTTCCAAAGAAATCTTTTGAACTATAAACCCTAATTCTATATTTGCATGCATAATAATAAATACTAAAAATAATGTACTTGGCTTTCGTTTGACACCCTGACAGAGTAATCTTACCTATTTAAATAATATGGGAGGCTAAGAGACGTTCTTGTAGTTGCTCCCATCTCTCGGTCGTTCTTAAAATTTCGATAGGAAAATTGACAGAAAGTGATTTAGAAATGTGCAGTACATTAAATAGTCAATTTCTTTCCGTTTTCACTAATGACAATTTGGCACAGTTTCCAGAAGTCCGTAAGGTATACAGCGATAGTATAGAAAATTATAGGTTAAGTACGGTTACTATAAGTAGAAATGATGTGGTTAAGGAAATTGACAGACTGAAACCTCATAAATCGCCTGGTCCTGATGAGGTATATGCTAGAGTATTAAAAGAATGCAGAGATGAGTTAAGTTATCCATTAACATTTCTATTTAACAAGTCATTAGAAACAGGTATAGTTCCAGAAGCTTGGAAGCTTGCAAATGTAGTTCCGATCTTCAAAAAAGGTGATAAATCAATAGCATCCAATTACCGTCCCATTAGTCTCACTTCAATCATAGGAAAACTACTAGAGTCAATTATTGCTAGGAAAATGAGAAACCACTTAGAAACATTTAACTTAATCAATTCTTCTCAGCATGGATTCACTCAGGGACGGTCTTGCCTTACTAATTTGCTTAGTTTTTTCTCAGAGGTATATGAAGCAGTAGATAATGACAAGTCATATGATATTATATATTTAGATTTCAGTAAAGCTTTCGACAGAGTCCCTCATGAGAGATTGATGAGAAAGGTTGAGGCACATGGAATAGGTGGGGCGTTGTTAGGATGGATTAGGTCATGGCTAATTGGTAGGAAGCAGAGAGTCAGCATAAATGGTACCAAGTCAGAATGGGGAGCAGTCAAAAGTGGTGTCCCCCAGGGATCGGTATTAGGTCCCCTGTTGTTTCTTATATACATAAATGACCTAGATTTAGGTATAACTAGTAGGATAAGTAAATTCGCAGACGATACTAAAATAGGGAGATCAATTGATTCAGATAGCGATATAGAGTGCCTCCAAAGGGATCTAGATACCTTACATGAATGGTCAGTAAATTGGCAGATGAAGTTTAACATTGACAAATGCAAGGTATTAAAGATAGGGAAGATGCAAACAAATGTTAAATATAAACTAGCTAATTTAGAATTAGAAAATTCAGACTGCGAGAAAGATCTAGGTGTGTTTGTTAGCAATGATTTGAAGCCTAGAAAACAGTGTATAAGCGTTCGTAATAAGGCAAACAGGATTCTCGGGTTCATCTCTAGGAGTGTGAGTAACAGAACTGCTGATGTTATCTTAAAACTTTACTTGTCATTAGTGAGACCCCATATGGATTATGCTGTCCAATTTTGGTGTCCTTATTACAGAATGGACATAGATTCATTGGAGAGAGTACAGCGTAGAATGACAAAAATGATCCATAATATTAGAAATCTTTCGTATGAAGAAAGGTTGAAGAAATTAGGTTTACATTCGTTAGAGAGACGCAGAGTTAGAGGGGATATGATAGAGGTGTTCAAGTGGGTTAGTGGGATTAACAAAGGGGACATGGCAAATGTACTAAAGCTCAGTGATAGCGAAAGAATACCAATGGTTTCAAATTAGATAAATTTCGTTTCAGAAAAGATATAGGCAAGTATTGGTTTGGTAACAGAGTTGTAGACGGGTGGAATGGACTACCAAGTGTAGTGGGATCTAAAACTGTAGGGAGCTTTAAGATAAAATTGGATAAGCATATGGACGAGAAGGGTTGGGTGTGAAGGGGGATCAGCCGGGTTGGGCCAATCAGCGCTCTGCAGACCTCCATAATCCTGCGTTAATCTCTAACCGTTTTGGTAAGATGATCCTCAGGGTATTAGAGTGTGAAGCCTATAATTGGGCTTTGTAATGAATTGGGGTTGTGTGGGACAGGGATCTGCCTTGCTTAGGCCAATCGGCTTTCTGCAGACTCCCATTTTCTTATGTTCTTATGAGTACGAATGTCACAACTCGTAATTTATAAAAAAAAACAAAAAAAACATAATTAGCTTACGATTACTTACTAATAACAATGCAGTTCTCCAACATATATATAACTATTTCATGTCTATAATTTTACAAATACAAGGTCAGGATTCAAATTGAGATACACGTAACTTGATGTAGACCATGCGCTTTAATTAAAAGCACCGATTGTGGGGGCAGTGACTACATCTTCTGGGAGTGAGTTCCAAGCATTGACCACTCTCACACTGAAAGAATTCGCCCTGACTAGAGTTCTACAGTGACCTCTTTTAGTTAGCTTGCGGTTGTTCGATCTTGTTCTCAACTCGCTGAATTCGAAGAAGGCTTGATGCTCAACATTTTCTACCCCTTTCAGGATTTTATAGGTTTCAATTAAATCTCCTCTTTGTCTTCTCTTCTCCAGCGATGTTAGTCCCAGTCGTTCACACCTTACTTCATAGTCAAGGTCCTCTAGTTCGGGTACAAGTTTGGTCAATCTCCTCTGAATCTTTTCTAATTCCAGAATATCCTTCCTGTAGTAGGGTGACCAACTCTGCACCGCATACTCAAGAGGAGGTCTCACTAAAGAGCAGTAAAGGGTTTTGCAGGTTTCTAAATCAATGGGAGAAAAATGTCTTCGAATTAGACCAACCATCCTGTTCCCCTTTGCTGCCACTTTTGCGATATGATGTGCTGGTTTTAGGTCTGATGATATAAATACTCCCAGGTCTTTCTCTACGTCAGATGATTTAAGCTCTTCACCATTCAGTTCATACATCCTATGGCCAACATGCATACAGTAGTCACACATTTATCGGTATTAAAATCCAGTAGTGTAAAACTAAAACTGTAAATGTTTCTGTCTGTCAGCCACCCCCAGCTATGTGGTATGTGCCACATACATACATTATTGTGTATTTAAAGCTATAAATATGGCTTACACGTTTGAAAGTGATTAGATGACCAAAGCTATAGGTCTACAGCTTCGTGATAATTTTCCTGTTTTCCTTCTCATTTCCATTCAAGTGTTCAAACAATATTGCTTTGGTTTGGCGCCTGGTGCTTCCTGATGTCAGCACTCTAGGACCGTGGTCGTAAGGGTGTTTATTTATTCCTTGCGTTGGTTTTAAGAGAAGATGGATCGTTTTTCTGGTCCCCCTTCTTCCTCATGATTAGCTCCATTAGTTTTCAGATTTAAAGACGTTCGGCCCATTAGTTTGGTGATTTTAAGACTTTTTGCCCCATTTATGTGTCAGTATTAAGACATCGTGTCCTTAAGGTGTCAAATTTTTCTTGGCGAGTCAGTAATTTAAAAGAAATCGGCCTTTGGCCGGAACATTTTGCTATAGAAAAATTTACAAATTCATCTTGAAGGAGGGTGTTGGAGTGTTTTTTTAAGCTTGATGGAGGTCTAGGGAGGAAACTAATAAAATTATAAAAATATACATAAATAAACAAGTACATACCCCCCCCCCCTTAAAAATAAGGTAATGCCAAGTAAGTTTTTCGGGAACCTCCCCCCATTAAGTACCGGTAAATAGTATCATAACCGTCACAAATGTATTAATGAAGTCAGTAGGTCTATGCTATATTTTGTTAACAATTATTTAATATGAAGTCACATGAGGTTTATCACATTATATTGCGATGTTACCGTATATTTGTATTTTTGTTATGAGAAGGGGTGGGTAAAGGCCTCTACCCACCGTTAGCATCATAGAATCATACAAGGGATTACATTCGGCCTACACTGCAATGTAGTATACAGTTGAAATATTCATCAAGTTGTGTATTCATCACACACACACACACACACTTCCTACAGGGATCATGGTCGGGCATTGACAAACATTCGTTCATGGATATACTGTAGGTTCCAGTGGCTTCTCATTATCTATTGTATATTCTATAATACGGTAAGGTCGTATAAGAACATAAGACAATGGGAGTCTGCAGAGAGCCGATTGGCCCATACAAGGCAGATCCCTCTAATAATATTTACCCTGGGATACTGCTGAGGCACAGCCATATTACATTGCAGGTCCTCATTAACGTCTGAGTGAGCACCAAAGGGAGAGAGTTTGTTCAGTACACTCCAAGGGCTTTGTAACCATAGTATATATACTTTGTAACTAGTCAGGAACTTGCGCCACCCCTAGCCCAGCTTACATTAGCGACATCTGGATTCGAAGGCTGGGTTGCCCTGAACGATACCCTGTTCCAAATAGGGAGTCCAAAAATTGTGAACCCTAACCTCTGTAGCTCAATAAGGGCTAGAGCAAATGGGCTGTAAATGTGCACACCTATTCCCTAGCTGACCCTTCCCAAATGGTAGAATTATTAGCAATTTTACTCTACTCGTTTGTGAGTTATAGAGGTTAATGTTCAAGAGTTTTGGCCTACTTACTTTGAATAGGGTATAGTACCAAACCGCCAACCCCAGAAGGGTCTTCACATCTGTCTCCTTATAGCAGGTTCCTGTTAGGTGAAACAGGTGCAGGGTGTAAGGAGACTTGCCCAAATGTCTCTTCCTTAGGAGGATTATCGAACTCCCCCGGATAGATATTTGGGCAAGTCTCCTTACCTCTCTTCTCTACACATTTTGACGTGGAAGTATTGCACTGCACAATCATTTTCACCATTATGTATCTCCGTGGAATGGCCCGCACGGTCTTTGAGTTCGTATCTATTCCTTGTAGCTGACCCTCTCCTCTCATGCGTACTGACCTCTCTCCTAAACTCTTACACATACTCTCACTCTAGACACTATTTTACTCTTTCATATCCTCTCCTCGCTCTCTATTTTACACGGTCTCCCATATTTGTGTAGTCTCTCTCTCTCCCTCTCCCTCGTTGCCACATGCATCATTAACCTTGCTGAGATCCAGACACACACACACACACACACACACGCAACGTTTCTTCTTTTTACTCACCACAACGTTACCTCACACAGCTGGCAACGTTGCTTTTGTTTACGTATCCGATTCCCGCCAGTTCCATCCCCCCAGTTCAGAAACGGAGTATTTTAGATATGCTAGAATAAAAACACGTGGGTGATGTCCAGCCTCCCTCCTCCCCCCCTCTCTCTTTCTCTCTCGCTCCCACCCTCCTCCCCTGCGTCTACCCCTCAGGCATCCACAACGAACAAGTGCAATCAGGGGTGCCAACCGGTATGTCTGCACGTGCGTGGTTCCTTCCCTATTTAGTCTTTTATTTCGCTTTCTAGCGTACTCAAAGTATGGTAAGTTGTGCGAGGGGTGTTTGTACGGGCGTGTGGGGGGTTTGCGTGAGTGTGTGTGTAAGGAGGGTGTGTGTAGGAAGGTGTATGGGCTAGGGTGTTGGCAGCCTGACGGTGAGTGATGGTATGTGTGCGTGTTGAGGTGGCCAACGCGCGCTCCTTATTGCCATCTCGCGCCCTACCCTTCACCAATTTTTCTTCGATTTTCCCGTTTTTTTCGCTAGTGTTCCTTGATTCACCATCCTCAAGCACTGCAGAATACGCCGTAGTTCATTGTATCCTCGCCTTGATTTAACCAGCTTCATAAGGCCCAGGGAAGTACGGGAAATCATCCATTGTTTTTTGTTCTGTGATCTCGTGTTGGCAAGATGGGAAAGCTCTCCACTGTTGCGTCAATGTCCTGTAGGTCCTCTAGTTCTAAATCTCGAACGCCCACCCTTTCCTACCCAGGGGCTTCTAAATGGGCGAGTTGGAAAATCTATATAATCAGTAATGTATTTTTTCATATGGCACACTCTTAAGTTTGTGACGTACTTCTAAATTTCAAAATAAAAGTGCGGAAATAACAGGTGTAGCCTACCTGTTCCAATAGTAGAATGTCCTGTGGGTGTACATTAATTTTAGAATTAATGTGTGGGGGGGGGGGGGGGGGACGTTTATTTATATTTTCCAGCATCTTTTCTCTGCAATTCAAGCCTGCATTTTTTTAATTCAAGTTATATTGCAGTTCATGTATTTTGTTGTGTTTAATTAACAATATCACCAGTTTACATGTGGATATCGATGGAAAAACAGACCCGACATTTTGCCAGAAATAAAGATGCCAGCATAAAGTCGCAGGAAATTACCCTATTCATTACAGGTAGGCTAAACATCGTGACCTATATATATATCCTGTGTAACTCAAACAGGGCTAGAGCAAATGGGCCCTAACTTTCTACACCTATTCCCTGACCGGCTATTCCCAAATGGTAGAATTGTTAGGTCAATTACTCTCGTAATTTTTAAGTTATGAGAGATTGAGGATAGGATTGAAGTCGGGGTAAAACAAATATTTTATTTTTGTTTTGCTCATTTCTGTTACATTTTCGCTAGCTAGACTGAAGGAAGATTGCTGGAATTAGCTAATGTTTGATCAACTCTAATTCAGAAGCTACTAGACCAGGATTCCTACTCTCTATTTGCTTAGAAAACTCAGGGTACGCCCCCGGATGTTCTCGGCCTCTTGGGCCAGCGTTTTAATTCTAGTTTCAAAAGTGTTCATTATTGATTGATTGTTCCAGTAAAGTTAACATAGCCAATGCGAAAATTACTCCCCGAGTGTTACCTTACATAAGTCAATCGGAAGGCGAGACAGAACAGTGGTGGTGCAAGTCTGACTATCTTTTTGGTAACTTTTTAAGAGCTCCATTATATTGGAATCGGTGACTAGAGTAGAGAAAACGAAGTGTTTATAGTAGGTATAATTTCCTAAGCTTTAAGGGTGAGGTAGTCGCTTTTTCTGGACCCCATTCTCCCTCATGTTTAGCCCCATAAGTTTTCAGATTTAAGACGTTTGCCCTACTATGTTGTCGATTTTAATACCTTTCGCCCAATTTCTTTGTTAATATTAAGACCTTTCGTATCCTTTAGTTGTTGATTTTTGTCTTGGCGAGCGATAGCGAGCCTGTAAATGTAGAAGAATCGGCCTTCGGCCGTGACATTTTTTATATTGAAAAATTTATCTGGATTTTTTTTTTTTTTTAAAGCTTGATGGAGGTCTAGCGAGGAAACTAAAAACATATATTATAAATATATGCATGACCAAAAACAAAAAAAGCACTACCGCCTTAATTCAGACGTTGAGCAATGAGGGAGGTGCCGATAAAAGTTGCCGGAAATAGTGGTGGTGTGACTGGGGCCTGGATGCGGTGGTGCCAAGTTTCTGGTCACGGGGTTGGTATTGACTTGGGGGGGGGGGGAGTTCATTTTATACAATACAGTTCTGACCGTTCGTACAATATGTGGCAACACCTTTGTTCGTCAATCTAACCTAACCTAATTTACTCAACATATTTCTTATTTATGAATATAACTTATAAATACATATACAGTTAATTAGAACGGGTTTGTATCTTAATACAAACCCGTGGACCCTGTTACGGTTTTTGTTTAGTTTATGCACCAGCAACTACATGATTTAATTAATATGTATAGATTAACAGGTAATTTACAATTCGGCGTACTTAAACTTGCTTACTGAAGAGAGGTCCAGGGCTAAGGTAGGTTGCCATAAACAACTCGTGGGTCATGGTAGGAAGGGGGAGGGCAGGGGTTGTCTGGAAGGTCTCTGTACGTGTCTGGGAATATACCAGCAGCGACCGTCACACCACACCACCACCAACGCTACCTACTATACCACCTCTATCATACTACATACTACCTACTACCTACTATCTACTATACCACCTACTACCTATCATACCATATACTACCTATTATACCACCTCTGCCATACTATACCACCTCTATCATACCTCACTACCTACTATACTGTACCACAATAACTACTATAACCTTCCACCTTAACAATACCACCTCTATCATACCACACACTACCTACTATACCACCTCTACTATACTATACCACTACTATATAACAATAACGATAAACTCTATACCCACAATACTATACTATATACCACTCAACCTACCTCTATCATACACCTACTACTATACCACCTATACACTCTATCATACACACACTACCGATATACCACCTCTAGCATACCGCACACTACCTACTATATACCACCTCTATCATACCTCCACTACCTACTAAACCTACCTACTAGACCACCTCTATCACACACACTACTACTATACCACCCTCTATCATACCACACACTACCTACTATACCACCTCTATCATACCACACACTACCTACTATACCACCTCTATCATACCACACACTACCTACTATACCACCTCTATCATACCTCACTACCTACTATACCACCTCTATCATACCACACACTACCTACTATACACCTCTATCATACCACATACTTATACCACCTCTTCATACCACAACTACCTACTATACCACCTCTACATAAACACCTACTATACCACCTCTATCATACCACACACTACCTACTATACCACCTCTATCACCACAACTACCTACTATACCACCTCTATCATACCACACTACCTACTATACCACCTCTATCATACACACACTACTACTATACCACTCTATCATACCACACACTACCTACTATACCACTCTATCTACCACACACCTACCTACGATACCACCTCTATCATACCACACACTACCTACTATACCACCTCTATCATACCACACACTACCTACTATACCACCTCTATCATACCACACACTACCTACTATACCACCTCTATCATACCACACACTACCTACTATACCACCTCTATCATACCACTCACTACCTACTATACCACCTCTATCATACCTCACACTACCTACTATACCACCTCTATCATACCTCACTACCTACTATACCACCTCTATCATACCACACACTACCTACTATACCACCTCTATCATACCTCACACTACCTACTATACCACCTCTATCACACCACTCACTACCTACTATACCACCTCTATCATACCACTCACTACCTACTATACCACCTCTATCATACCTCACACTACCTACTATACCACCTCTATCATACCTCACTACCTACTATACCACCTCTATCATACCACACACTACCTACTATACCACCTCTATCATACCACACACTACCTACTATACCACCTCTATCATACCTCACTACCTACTATACCACCTCTATCATACCACACACTACCTACTATACCACCTCTATCATACCTCACACTACCTACTATACCACCTCTATCATACCACACACTACCTACTATACCACCTCTATCATACCACACACTACCTACTATACCACCTCTATCATACCACACTACCTACTATACCACCTCTATCTACCACACTACCTACTATACCACCTCTATACCACACACTACCTACTATACCACCTCTATCATACCTCACACTACCTACTATACCACCTCTATCAACACACTACCTACTATACCACCTCTATCATACTCACTACCTACTTACCACCTATATTACCACACACTACTACACCACCTCTATCATACACTACCTACTATACCACCTCTATCATACCACACTACCTACTATATCTATCATACCCACTACCTACTATACCACCTCTATCATACCACACACTACCTACTAACCACCTCTATCATACCTCACACTACCTACTATACCACCTCTATCATACCACACTACCTACTATACACCTCTATCATACCTCACACTACCTACTATACCACCTCTATCACACCACTCACTACCTACTATACCACCTCTATCATACCACTCACTATACCACCTCTATCATACCACACCTACCTACTATACCACCTCTATCATACTCACACTACCTACTATACCACCTCTATCATACCACACTACCTACTATACCACCTCTATCATGCCCCACACTACCTACTATACCACCTCTATCATACCACACACTACCTACTATACCACCTCTATCATACCCACACTACCTACTATACCACCTCTATCATACCACACACTACCTACTATACCACCTCTATCATACCACACTACCTACTATACCACCTCTATCATACCACACTACCTACTATACCACCTCTATCATACACACACTACCTAACCACCTCTATCATACCTCACACTACCTACTATACCACCTCTATCATACCACACTACCTACTATACCACCTCTATCATACCTCACACTACCTACTATACCACCTCTTTCATACCACACACTACCTACTACCCACCTCTATCATACCACACTACCTACTATACCACCTCTATCATACCTCAACTACCTACTATACCACCTCTATCATACCACACACTACCTACTATACACCTCTATCATACCACTCACTACCTACTATACCACCTCTATCATACCACACCTACTATACCACCTCTATCATACCACACACTACCTACTATACCACCTCTATCATACCACACACTACCTACTATACCACCTCTATCATACCTCACTACCTACTATACCACCTCTATCATACCACACACTACCTACTATACCACCTCTATCATACCTCACACTACCTACTATACCTACTATAAAGGAGTACAAAGGAGTACAAAGGAAATCAAGCAACAACAGATCTAGTGACCCTTCTAGGTTGCTTGTCCTCCAAAAACACTGAGGATCAGTGTCCCAAACAGTGGTTTAGAGTGGGTAAGGGAACATTGGAAAGGGAACTACTGCCCTGCCACTAACGTGGCAGGACTAGGAAGTTAGTAGGGGACAGATGGGTTAGTAACTGAGGGGAGGATAAAGTTATTCATTTACAAACGCAGTCAGTCGCGGGTTTGATGCGAGATATTTGTCTAGGCGGAATTTAAATGAATCAACGGTGCTGCAGTCTATAACGTCTCGGGGAAGCCCATTCCACAAGTTGACAACTCGATTGAAGAAGAAATTCTTAGATTCGTGCGAGTTAATGATACCACCTCTATCATACCTCACACTACCTACTATACCACCTCTATCATACCACACACTACCTACTATACCACCTCTATCATACCACACTACTACTATACCACCTCTATCATACCTCACACTACCTACTCTACCACCTATCATACCACACACTACCTACTATACCACCTCTATCATACCACACACTACCTACTATACCACCTCTATCATACCACACACTACCTACTATACTACCTCTATCATACCTCACACTACCTACTATACCACCTCTATCATACTTCACACTACCTACTATACCACCTCTATCATACCACACACTACCTACTATACCACCTCTATCATACCTCACACTACCTACTATACCACCTCTATCATACCACACACTACCTACTATACCACCTCTATCATACCTCACACTACCTACTATACCATACCCACACTACCTACTATACCACCTCTATCATACCACACACTACCTACTATACCTACCTACTATCATTGTCTAGCAAACCTCTGCAGGAAGGAGAACGTGGGATTCGTCGACACCTGGGACAATTTCTACTACGATGACTATTTGTTTTCGGACGATGGAGTTCATCTGAACCAGGTGGGAGCAGCCCGTTTTGGGCGTCTTCTCAACGATGCGGTGAAGGATTTTCGGAGAAGAAATCGACTCAGCACAGGACAACCAGGAAGGAGGACCGAAGACAGCGAGGACGGCAATCTACAAAGGAATTAAATACTAATCCGTTAAGAACCGCGAATTTGGATAAAGCTCCACCAACACGACCCAAATTCAAAACCGTCAGGGATAACGACCGAGGACCGAGGACAGCTATGAATGTAAATGTAGATCCGACCAGAACAAAAAATTCGATGAAAGAACGATCTGCGAGTTCTAAAACCGCAACTTTAAAGGTTTTCTATGCAAACGCTCGTAGCATACGCAATAAATTTTCAGATTTAGAGGAACTAGTGTTTACAGAAAATTATGATGTGATTGGCATAACAGAATCTTGGCTCAATACACAAGATAGAGACTTTTTAGCAGAGTATTCACTTCCCGGTTATGTAATGTTTGAGAACAGCCGAATAAATAAAAATGGAGGTGGCGTTTTATTTTATATCAAAGAAAGTCTTAACCCGACCCTCGTGTCAAAACCTCAAATTGTGAACGTCGACACATCTTTTGTGCTAATAAAGAATAATAAAGGTACAAAAATAATACTTGCGTTAATATACAGACCTCCAGCTCAATCAGTGCAAACTGACCGAGAAATTTACGAACAAATTGCAGATGTAAGTAACTCACAAGATACCGTAATTTTTGGCGACTTTAATTTACCTGTGACCAAGTGGGGCGATACTCTTACTTCACACTCCGGACATGACTTGTATACGAACTTGCAAGAGAGTTCGCTTTATCAATTTGTTCGAATGCCGACCCGTGGTAATAACGTTCTTGACATTGTACTTGCAACAAAGAAGAATTGATAGAGAATTTGAATGTTGGTGATGAATTCAGTAACAGCGACCATCGTACGATAACTTTCACTTTAAAGTTTACTAGTAACGAACCAAATAGTAGCATCGAAAAAGTCCCTAATTTCAAGAAAGCAAACTTCCATAAACTTAGAGCTATGTTTAAAGAAACTGACTGGAGCTTTTTAATTAACAATAACGACATAAATACATCTTGGAAGTTATTCGAAACCACTTACCTAAAAGCAGTGCAAGACTGCATACCATCGAAAATACGGCGTCCAGGCCATAATAATAAGCCCAAATGGTGGAATAAAGATATTTCAAACTGCCTGCTTGCTAAAAAATTTGCTAATAATAGATTAAAATCCTCACAAAATGACGAAGAACGGGTGAAATTTGTAGAGCTACGACGCAAAGCCAAAAAGTTAATTAAGCAAAGTAAAAAGACCTTAGAGTTACATATTGCGAATCAAAGTAAAACAAACCCGAAAGAATTCTATAGTTATATCAGAAAGAAAAAAGTAGTTACTTCAACTGTTGGACCGTTAGTCGATGAAAAAGGAGAATACACCAAAGATGAAGTACAAATGAGTAATGCCCTCAATACCTTCTTTGCATCAGTTTTTACAACAGAAGACCTCAGTGATATCCCTACACCATCGCCGATTCAGATTGATAATTCAGATGTTCTAAGCAATATCACCGTTACAGAGAGAGAAGTATTGAATTGTTTAGATAAACTCAAGGTAAATAAAACGCCAGGACCTGATACAATCTCGCCTAGAGTTCTAAAGGAAGCTAAGAATGAGCTCTCCAAACCACTGACATTACTATTCAATAAATCCTTGCAGTCTGGAACTATGCCTGATCAGTGGAAGCTAGCCAACGTAACACCGATATTCAAAAAAGGCAGCAAATCCCTACCCAGTAACTATCGTCCAATTAGCTTAACCTCAGTTGTATGTAAAATGCTAGAAACGGTCATACGAGACAGACTCGTAAATCACTTAGAGGAAAATAACATACTTAAAGATACTCAACTCGGCTTTCGTAAAAAACGTTCCTGTTTAACAAACCTCTTAGACTTCTTCCACGATATCCTCAACCTCTACGATGAGAGTAAAGCTGTAGATATTATATACCTTGATTTTCAAAAGGCCTTTGACAAAGTTCCCCACAAACGTTTACTGCTAAAACTAAAAGCGCATGGAATACAAGACGGTGTGTTGAAATGGATAGAAAATTGGCTCAGCAACAGAAAGCAAAGGGTAGTCATAAACGGTAAGGCATCTAAATGGACCAATGTAAGTAGCGGGGTACCCCAGGGATCGGTACTAGGACCAATTCTCTTTCTAATTTACATCAACGACATAGATGAGGGTCTCACCTGCACAATCTCAAAATTTGCTGACGATACAAAAATTGCAAATAGCGTACTCTCAAAAGAACATGTTGACGATATGCAACACAATCTAGATAAATTGTCATGTTGGGCCCAAATTTGGCAAATGAGTTTCAATGCGGATAAATGTAAAGTACTACATGTCGGATACCTAAATGAGAAAGCAAACTATTCGATGAATGGCACTCAGCTTAAGAATGTAAACAGAGAAACTGATCTGGGAGTAACAATATCGAGTAACCTAAAACCGAGTCAACAATGTTCAGAAGTTGTTAAGAAGGCAAACAAAATAATTGGCTTTATAGGCAGGTCATTTGAGCATAAATCCAAAGAAGTTATCCTAACCCTTTACAATTCCTTAGTCCGCCCTCTTCTGGAATACTGCGTTCAATCCTGGTGCCCTTATTACCAAAAAGATATAAACAAGCTAGAACGAGTTCAACGTAGAGTTACCAAAATGATACCTAGCCTAAAGAACAAACCATACGAAGAGCGTCTTAGAGAATTAAATCTATTTCCTTTAACCCAGCGCAGATTAAGAGGCGACTTAATTCAAGTGTTCAAAATCATCAAAGGCATCGACAATATGAACTGTAGTAAGTACTTCACTATCGACCAATCTAATTACACGCGGGGAAACGGTTGCAAAATTATTGGTAAATCTTTTAACTCGCACGAATCTAAGAATTTCTTCTTCAATCGAGTTGTCAACTTGTGGAATGGGCTTCCCCGAGACGTTATAGACTGCAGCACCGTTGATTCATTTAAATTCCGCCTAGACAAATATCTCGCATCAAACCCGCGACTGACTGCGTTTGTAAATGAATAACTTTATCCTCCCCTCAGTTACTAACCCATATGTCCCCTACTAACTTCCTAGTCCTGCCACGTTAGTGGCAGGGCAGTAGTTCCCTTGTGGCGGCAGGGCAGTAGTTCCCTTTCCAATGTTCCCTTACCCACTCTAAACCACTGTTTGGACACTTGATCCTCAGTGTTTTGGAGGACAAGCAACCTAGAAGGGTCACTAGAACTGTTGTTGCTTGATTTCCTTTGTACTCCTTTGTATACCACCTCTATCATACCACACACTACCTACTATACCACCTCTATCATACCACACACTACCTACTATACCACCTATCATACCACACACTACCTACTATACCACCTTTATCATACCACACACTACCTACTATACCACCTCTATCATACCACACACTACCTACTATACTACCTCTATCATACCACACACTACCTACTTTACCACCTCTATCATACCACACACTACCTACTATACCACCTCTATCATACCACACACTACCTACTATACCACCTCTATCATACCACACACTACCTACTATACCACCTCTATCATACCACACTACCTACATATACCTCTATCATACCTCACACTACCTACTATACCACCTCTATCATACCACACTACCTACTATACCACCTCTATCATACCTCACACTACCTACTATACCACCTCTATCATACCACACACTACCTACTATACCACCTCTATCATACCTCACACTACCTACTATACCACCTCTATCATACCACACTACCTACTATACCACCTCTATCATACCTCACACTACCTACTATACCACCTCTATCATACCACACACTACCTACTATACCACCTCTATCATACCTCACTACCTACTATACCACCTCTATCATACCTCACACTACCTACTATACCACCTCTATCATACCACACACTACCTACTATACTACCTCTATCATACCACTCACTACCTACTATACCACCTCTATCATACCACACACTACCTACTATACCACCTATCATACCACACACTACCTACTATAGCTCCTCTATCATACCTCACTTCCTACTATACCACCTCTATCATACCACACACTACCTACTATACCACCTCTATCATACCACACACTACCTACTATACCACCTCTATCATACCACACACTACCTACTATACCACCTCTATCATACCTCACACTACCTACTATGACAACTCTATCATACCACACACTACCTACTATACCACCTCTATCATACCTCACACTACCTACTATACCACCTCTATCATACCACTCACTACCTACTATACCACCTCTATCATACCTCACTACCTACTATACCACCTCTATCATACCTCACACTACCTACTATACCACCTCTATCATACCACACACTACCTACTATACCACCTCTATCATACCACACACTACCTACTATACCACCTCTATCATACCACACACTACCTACTATACCACCTCTATCATACCACACACTACCTACTATACTACCTCTGCTATACTATACCACAATACCTAATATAGTAACCACCTCTATCATACAATTGGTAGCGCCAACGAACTTGACAACAATCTTGATCGCTGACCTAGCTCTTTGTAACTCAGAAGGGCCTAGAATGCCCTTGATCAAACTGGCTGTAAATATCCACACCTATTTCATGGTGGACTCTTCCCAAATTTTGGAAATTTCAGCTCGATTGCTTTCATTAATTTTGAGTTGTGAGAAGTTAAGGGGTCAAGATTATTGTCAAGTTCGCTTGCGCTACCTACAGTATACACTATCATACCACCTGTCATATCATACTGCATGTAACCTACTATACCACCTCTACCATACCATACTATATACTCTCTATCATACTATACCACCTCTGCCATACCACACTACCTACAATACCACCTCTACCATAGGCTCTACCAGCTACCACACTACACTACACTATGCTATATCTACTATACCACGCCTACCATACGACCTACTACACCACACAACACCTTCTCTATCATATATCTAACATCCTGATAATATAATAGGCTTGTATGTATCCTGAAAAAAAGAAAAGAAAATAGGTCTGTATCACCTTGAAAAGAAAATGGGTCTGTATCTATTGTCCTGAAAAAGGGGCCTGTGTCTATTATCCTGAAAAGAAAATGGGGCCTGTATCTATCATCCTGAAAAGAAAATTGCGTCCCTGTATCTATCCCCTCAAGAAAATGGACCTGTATCTATCCCCATGAAAATAAAGTGGGTCTGTATTTATCTTGCTGAATAAATGGTCCTGTATTTATCATCCTGGAAAGAAAATGGGGCCTGTATTTATCCTTCTGAAAATAAAATGGGCCTGTATTTATCCTTCTGAAAATAAAATGGCACTTCCTGATCTGTCATCCTGAAAAGAAAATGGGTTTGTATTTATAATCTGATCATACCAAAGAAGATGAAGGTTGACAATGTACGAGTAAATATAAATCGTAGGTTAGCTATAAGGTCACAATCTAATTTATTAATTTCACTCTCAATACCAAACAATTTCCAATGAGGTTAATCAAAACATGTGATCCTACCGGGATTCGAACCTGGGTTACCACATACAGATCTTAAACACTAAGCATTACACCATTAAGGCAGTTAAAGTTTAAGTACATGACTACGATTATATATCCATTTATCGAATACTGGATATCATGTAAGGTTTTAATGACTAAATAATGAAAGGCTTCTTCTATATGTGTTTAATAAATCGTAGGCTTGTGCAGCATTCTATAACTGTGGTGCAATGCATAAGTGTGTTGATTTTCGGTGTGAGCGTCCTGGGTTCGAATCCCCCGACTGCCACATGTGTTTGTTTATTTCATTAATCGAGTTTAGGAGTAAAGTTGGTTAGTGGAGAGAACATAATAATTAATTCTGGTTCAGTAGTAGTTTATCGAGAGCCCTTCCCTAGGGTTAAGTGCCCCATTAATTACTATTTCCATTCACATATTCTTAGCCGCCGATAGTGCAGTTGGGATGACTGTACATGCTAAGATTGGTATGCAGGATTCGAAACTGCATAATAAATCGTAGGCTTGTGCAGCATTCTTTAACTGTCTTCGTGGTGCAATGCATAAGCGTGTTGATTTTCGGTGTGAGCGTCCTGGGTTCGAATCCCCGGACTGCCACATGTGTTTGTTAATTTCATTAATCGAGTTTAGGAGTAAAGTTGGTTAGTGGAGAGAACATAATAATTATCAACGTGGGTTTGGATTCCGATGACTGCTAGAAATGCGCATCCAAAACAAAAACAAACTGTCTCAATCTATTCGTATGTCCCAATGTAACCCCTAATATGGCTCCTCTCCTGAACTGCATACCACTGCCCTTTATCCCATTCTTGTGTTATGCCTCATGTAGGCTACCTTGTTCCTGTCCAACAGCTGTAACAATTCCCCTTAACCTTCATCAACCATACCATTGTCTTGTGCTCACCAACTGTACCTCCTAGTACCGGTACCTTATTCCTGTCCAATTTATGTATCAGTACCTCCTAGCTTTCATCAAGCATACCACTGTCCATTGTTTTATATCCTGTTCCTTATCCTTGTCAAACTATATAAAAAACTCTTTCTAACCTTCATCAACCATACCACTATCTTGTGTTCACCTTCTGTACCTTATCCCTGTCCAATTTTTGTATCAGTAGGATACCTCCTAGCCTTCATCAACCATATATACCACTGTCCACTGTTTTATATCCTGTTCCTTACCCTTGTCAAACTTCTTTAAAAAAAAATCTTCCTAACCTTTATTAACCATACCACTATCCTCACTACCACTGGCTCTTGTTTCATTTTCCCTTATCCCTGTCCAACCCCTGGAATTGACCACTTGCGAGTTTTGTTCTATAAGGAAGTTGGAGCTGTAGACATAGAGTAGGCTAAATAGAAATGCAATAATAATGTAGGTTTCTGATGGCTAAAAAGTATGTAAAATTGGGTTTTATGTATTGATTAATGAACTACAACCGTATTTTAGCTGATAATCCTGCTAAATATCGATGTCTACAACTCCAAATTTCCTTATAGAACGAAACTCGCAAGTGGTGAATTGTGTATCATAACCATCGTCACGTATACCCCATTATTCTGTTTCATAAAGTTCAGTTGTATTATGTGACAAAGCGGGTGTCATTGTTGTCAGCTAACCGGTTATACACAATACTCTACTTTACCAATAACAATAAGATCAGGTCATATCAATAAACACAGGTAAATTATAAGTAATACATCAAGATAGACAATATACTATAGTCGGTTTCATTCCAACTGACGGTAAGTTGCAAAGTTCCCATCAACAAATCTCGGTAATTTTGAAGATCTTGCAGTGAAGTATTGTGTTCATTATTTAAACCTGGCATTAATAAGATGCAGATGGATGGGACTCGTTAGCCTTGGTCGGCTCATCTAGAGGAGACAACCTTATACAAATCCGGGTGGATGGGACTCGTCAGCCTTGGTTGGCAACCTGTCTAGGGGAGTAAACCTGATACAAATCCGTACTGCTTACCTAAGGGTAAGGCAGATTAGTGGATGGATTAGCCGAACACCACTGTAGAAAAATAGTGCTAACAAGATACACAGAGGGCCTCAGAGTCGGACGGATCCTAAATTGAGTGGTCAAGCCTGTAAGTCCTATACTAAACTGGCTCGGGTTGTCCCTCTCACAGGGAATTGGTCCGCTTGGGGGCATTCTGTGTAGGGCACCCTCGTAAGGGGAGTAAGGCGTCCGGCAATAGATAGATAGATAGATACATAGTAGTTTCATATGTGTTAATTAATTATCGAGAAAGCAGTTACTAAGGGATTGAATTTACCGCCAGTTGAAAACAAAAATAAGTACCGGTATAGGTTAACTAGCTTATGGGATTTATTTTTATTTTTTTTCTATATTCCAATTACTCCCTCTCGGGCATAGGCTTTACACTCTACCGCTGAACACGGTGAGGCCCATGAGGTCTTGTTCCAGTCTAGGGAGTGAGACATGCGAAGCACCCCGGCTCGAAGCAATCCCATCTCTGAAGCCGCCTCGCCACTGTGCTTCACAGTCTCATCCCCCACACTCGGACCCTCACTCTCAGAACGCCACCTATTGAGCAATTAACTCACTAGGCATTGCCCCCCTGTAGCCTATTTTTGAATATGGGAATATTCATACAATGCTATTTTAATCAGGGAACAATGAGGGTATTTTTTTGGCATTTCGGTGTGCTGTGTGCTGTGGATTGTACACTAGGTACAGCAGGTTTAACTCTCAGATCCATTTCTCAGTTGGATATTTTCGGGATTGCGCATACAAAACAAATGCAAGCATTGCACATGCCGGTATATTTACTATTAATGCATATTTTTAGAGACTCGATTATAAATACCTCTACTTGATGTTCCATGAATGAAGACAACAATTCCGAGTGCTGGAGGGATCTTGGTGACCCTGGTCTTTGGGTCTTCTGGATGACCTAGATGTGTGTTTTTTTTTTTTTTTTTTAATTGTTTTCTGTTGTGTTGTCCCTATTCTGGCTTTGTTTTAACGCGGCCATTTTAACCCCCCCCCCCCCCCCCCCCCCCCCCCCTCCCCCCAAAAAAAATTAAAAGTGGGGATTGGACCTGAGTATATAGATAGATAGATATATAGCTTATACGTTACCCTAATAAATTAATTTGAAATAAGTTTTCGTTACCAACTCTGTATACCGTATATTATACTTAGTGTTTCAATGTGTATGTGTGTGTGTGTATTTATTTACGAAAAGGGAAATGGTTGACAATTAACCCTTTGAGTACCAGCGACGTGTTATATTTTATGTTAGCTATATTTAGACGATATTATGCAGCTTGGGAAGGATCTGTGGTAGTGAAAAGGGTTAGTTGAGATACTCTAAACTCTAAAGCCTTCTTATTGCTAAAGGTCTTTCCTAAGCTGAATAAAATAATAGTTGCCAGTTTTGTTGTCGATTGTACAGTACATGATGCAGTTGGAGAGCATGCAGCTTCTCAACGAACTGAACAAAAACAAGAATGACAACGAAATCTTCATGCACGGGTTGTTGTAGAAAAACAAAAATCTACAACAACCCGTAAATTAATATGTTGTTGTATTTTGTTGTTTCTGTTCATTTCGTTGATAACCCGCAGTCACTTCCTCTATAAACCATATCTTTGACATACAAGTTGTGTTTTGGGGAAAAATAACAAACTATGTTTATACCATAGTGTATTTCTTGTATTTAGTGGGTATGTGTGTACAAACGAGTATAGAGGATAGCAAGCAGCAACTTTGTATTTTGTGTTTAACCCGTACAGCCCCAGCGACGCGCCTGACGCGTCGGCGATGTATGTAACGCACAGCCCCAGAGACGCG
>CM064488.1:6081841-6084341 GCA_032716605.1 Paralithodes platypus
GGCCCCATTCAGTCAACTGTTTTAAGACGTTTATCCCCATCCAGGTGTCGATTTTTTCTGGCGAGCGATAGCGACCCAGCATTGTATGGAGAAATCCGGCTTCGCCGGAGACATTTTTCTATCGAATCGAAAAATGTACAAATTTAGCTTGCTCTAAAAACAAAATATATATATATATATATATATATATATATATATATATATATATATATGCTGGCTCGCTACCGCTCGCCAGGGAAATATTGACACCTGGATGGGGATAAAAGTCTTGAAACAGTAGGCTGAATGGGGCCGAATGGATACAAGCCAAAGAGATAGGGAGAGAAAGAGAGAAAACATCGAGGTGGGCTCCCTTAACCCCTCTCACCAATTTCCTAACACTCTAAACAAATCTAGGGTATAAAAATCTAGGGTATAAAAATCTAGGGTATAAAAATCTAGGGTATAAAAAGCGGTATGGAAAAGGCATATACTGTACCGCACTATAGTCTATTCGCTGTAAGTGGGCGAGACATCATGACCTCTATCCTCTGTAACTCAAAAAGGGCTGGAGCAAATAGGCTGTAAATTTCCACATCTATTCCTAGGCTGACTCTTCCCAAATGGTAGAAATATTAGCTCGATTACTCTAGTCGTTTTTTTAGTTACAGAGGTCAGAGGTCATGATTTCTCGCCTACTTACCGCGAATAGCGTTGTTAATGGACGAAATAGCTTGACAAAATGACGCTAGCTTCAGATATGGCAGTGCTAATCCGTCTGATCTCTATAAATAACACTCATTCCCACAATATTCGTTCGGTACCAGGCGCTGCGAAGGGAAAGGCATGGTTTAACCCCTTCAGTACCGGTGATTTACTTTGCATTATAATCTGGCAGCTATTAGACGATTTTGCTCAGCTTAGGAAGGATGTCTACGCAATAAAAGGCTACAGACTGTCTCAATTCATCTCTTTGACCTTCCATATATCCTTCCTAAGTGTCATAAAATCGTGTCAATGTAGCTGAAATCAAAGTACATAGACGTCGCCGGTACAGAAGGGGTTAAGAATACCACCCTAGATCATTGGGTATATTGATGGTAACTAAAGCCGATATCACACCAGAGCTTTTATAGTCAACATTTTTCTGGCAATATTTCTGGAGTAATTTGCCCTGGTATCGGAAACTAGACTGATGATAGATGAATTTAGGTAACCGAAGTAATCTAAATAATCTACTCTTAAGCTGCCAGACCAGTGTTCAGGATAAATGTTGAGGGAAAAAGCGCTCGTGTGATACCGGCTTTACCTTTCTATCCTCACACTAGATGGTTTTATTACCACCAGTATACCTTTATTAGGGTATAGTGTTGTGGAAACTCCTTGCCCTTTAAGGGGAGGTTTTTAGTTTGGTCCCTAGATATCCTTCAAGCTTAAGATTACACCCCCTTGAGCCCCTTTCAAGATAAATTTGTACATTTTTCGGTAGAAAAATGTCCCGGCTGAAAGCCGGTTCCTCTTAAATTACAGGCTCGCTATCGCTCGCCAGGATAAAATCGACACCTAAATGGCACGAAAGGTTTTAAAATTGACAGAAATGGGTTGAAAGTTCTTAAAATCGTCAAAATAATGGGGCGAACGTCTTAACATTAGGAAAACAATGGGGCTAAACATGAGGGAGAAAGGAGTCAAGAAAAAAAATCCCTCAAGTGGATATCTCCCCTTAAATAACACTGATTTTGATAGTGTAGGCATGTGGTTATTTGTGGACCATTGAGGTGTGTGTGTGTGCGTGTGTGTTTAGGTGTTTCATTGTAGGTGTGTGCGTGTGTGTTTAGGTGTTTCATTGTAGGTGTGTGCGTGTGTGTTTAGGTGTTTCATTGTAGGTGTGTGTTTAGGTGTTTCATTGTAGGTGTGTGTGTTTAGGTGTTTCATTGTATGTGTGTGTTTGTGTGGGTTTAGGTGTGTGTGTGTGTTTAGGTGTTTCATTGTAGGTGTGTGTGTGTTTAGGTGTTTCATTGTAGATGTGTGTGTGTGTGTGTGTGTGTTTAGGTGTTTCATTGTAGGTGTGTGTGTGTGTTTAGGTGTTTCATTGTAGGTGTGTAACATGTGTGTGTGTGTGTGTGTTTAGGTGTTTCATTGTAGGTGTGTAACGTGTGTGTGTGTGTGTTTAAATGTGTGGTGTGTGTGTGTGTGTGTTTAAATGTGTGGTGTGTGTGTTTATGTGTATGTGTGTCATTGTAGGTGTGTGTGTCATTGTAGGTGTGTGTGTTTAAATGTGTGGTGTGTGTGTTTATGTGTATGCATGTCATTGTAGGTGTGTGTGTGTAAATGTGTGGTGTGTGTGTGTTTATGTGTATGCGTGTCATTGAAGGTGTGTGTGTGTAAATGTGTGGTGTGTGTTTATGTGTATGCGTGTCATTGTAGGTGTGTGTTTATGTGTATGTGTGTCATTGTAGGTGTGTGTGTGTAAATGTGTGGTGTGTGTGTTTATGTGTATGCATGTCATTGTAGGTGTGTG
>CM064488.1:6089341-6173993 GCA_032716605.1 Paralithodes platypus
ACTATAGGGTTGTATGGTAGTACCAGTATAGTATAGTATAGACTATAGGGTTGTATGGTAGTACGTAGTATATTATAGTATAGTATAGACTATAGGGTTGTATGGTAGTACCAGTATAGTATAGTATAGTATAGTATAGACTATAGGGTTGTATGGTAGTACCAGTATAGTATATAGTATAGTATAGTATAGGGTGTATGGTACCTATAGTCTGGTATAGTAAGGGACTATAGGTTGTTTATGGTAGTAACAGTATAGTATAGTATAGTATAGTATAGACTATAGGGTTGTATGGTAGTACCAGTATAGTATAGTATAGTATAGTATAGACTATAGGGTTGTATGGTAGTACCAGTATAGTATAGTATAGTATAGTATAGACTATAGGGTTGTATGGTAGTACCAGTATAGTATAGTATAGTATAGTATAGACTATAGGGTTGTATGGTAGTACCAGTATAGTATAGTATAGTATAGTTAGTATATAGTATAGTATAGTATAGACTAAGGGTTGTATGGTAGTACCAGTATAGTATAGTATAGTATAGTATAGACTATAGGGTTGTATGGTAGTACCAGTATAGTATATAGTATAGACTATAGGGTTGTATGGTAGTACCAGTATAGTATAGTATAGTATAGTATAGACTATAGGGTTGTATGGTAGTACCAGTATAGTATAGTATAGTATAGTATAGACTATAGGGTTGTATGGTAGTACCAGTATAGTATATAGTATAGTATAGTATAGACTATAGGGTTGTATGGTAGTACCAGTATAGTATAGTATAGTATAGTATAGACTATAGGGTTGTATGGTAGTACCAGTATAGTATAGTATAGTATAGTATAGACTATAGGGTTGTATGGTAGTACCAGTATAGTATAGTATAGTATAGTATAGACTATAGGGTTGTATGGTAGTACCAGTATAGTATAGTATAGTATAGTATAGACTATAGGGTTGTATGGTAGTGCCAGGGTGCCAACACGTATTGATCGCGCGTGACGCACGTGCACTGGCACGATCACCCTCTGTTAACGTGTAGGGAGGGGGGGGGGGGGGGGGGGGGGGGGGGGGGTAAGATTGTAGTCTTGGGAGAAGGAAGGAGGATTGAAGGATGGGGAGGAATGAGAAGGAAGGACAGAAGGAAGGATTAAAGGGAGGAAAGAAGGATGGGGAGAAAAGAAGGAAAGATAAAAGGGAGGACAGAAGGAAGGATAAAATGGAGGAAAGAAGGAAGGATAAAAGGGAGGACAGAAGGAAGGATAAAAGGGAGGGCAGAAGGAAGGATAAATGGAGGAAAGAAGGGAGGATAAATGGAGGAAAGAAGGAAGGATAAATGGAGGAAAGAAGGAAGGATAAAAGGGAGGAAAGAAAAAAGGAGAAAAGGGAGGAAATAAGGAAGGATAAAAGGGAGGGGAGGATGAAGGAAAGAAGGAAGGCTAAAAAAGGGCGAGAGAAGAAGGAAAGATAGAAAGGAAGATAAGAGGATAGAAGGACGTAGATAAATTATAAGGAAGAAAGAGAGGGAGGGGAGAAGGAAGGATTGAAGTAAATCTATATAGGAGGGGAGAATGGATAATATAAGGAAGGATAACACGGAGAAGGGGGAAAGGAAGGATACAACAGAGGAAAGAAAGAAGGATGGAAGGTTACAGAGGAATGAAGGAGGGGATGGAAGAGAGTACTAAGGAGGGGGGAAAGAAATGGGCGGGGGGACGATAGGAGGGAGAATTGAGAAGGGAGGATACGAGGGAGGGAGGTAGGAAGAATGGAAGGAAGGATAAAATAGAGGAGTTTTATATAGAATGGTGGGAAGATGGCAGGGAGGACAGAAGGAATGGGAGAACTGCGAAGGAAGAATGGAAGAACATGTTGAAGGAATGGTAGAATGGGGGAACTGGAATGAAGGATGAAATATGGAAGGGAGGGGGGATAGAAGGAATGGGGGAACTGAGAAGGAGGGATAAAATGGAGGAAAGATAGAAGGGTGGGAAGAAGGAAAGATAGAAGGAAAAATATAAGGAATGGAAGAACTAAGAAGGAATGATAGAATGAAGGAAATAAATCAGAATAGAGGGAATGAAAGAACTAAGAAGGAAAGAAAGAAGAATAGAGGAAATAGAAGAACTAAGAAGGAAAACTTGAATGAAACTTGAGGGTTGGGTTGGATGAACTATGCCCTGTTTCAAATAGGTAGACCAGAAATCGTGAACCCTATCCTCTGTAACTCATAAGGGGCTAGAGAAAATGGGCTGTAAATATCCACACCTATTCCCTGGCTCACCCTCCCCAAATTACTCTAGTCGTTTGTGAGTTATAGAGGTTAATGTTAAAAAGTGTTGGCCCATTTGCTTGAATCAGGGTATAGGATATAACAAGTGATAACAGATACGGCGATAGAGATAATAACACAAGATATAACAGATAATATGATGATAGAAGACATAATATAACAAGTGATAACAAATACGGTGACAGATAATAACACAATAAATAACAGATACCGGTAACAAGATGATAACAGATACAGTGACAGATAATAACACATCATATTACAGCTAACAAGATAATAGAAGACATTATATAACAAGTGATAACAAATACAGTAACAGAGATAATAACACAAGATATAACATGATATGATGATAGATGACATATAACAAGTGATAACAAATACAGTAACAGAGATAATAACAAGATATAACATGATATGATGATAGATGACATATAACAAGTGATAACAAATACAGTAACAGAGATAATAACAAGATATAACATGATATGATGATAGATGACATATAACAAGTGATAACAAATACAGTAACAGAGATAATAACACAAGATATAACATGATATGATGATAGATGACATATAACAAGTGATAACAAATACAGTAACAGAGATAATAACACAAGATATAACATGATATGATGATAGATGACATATAACAAGTGATAACAAATACAGTAACAGAGATAATAACAAGATATAACAGATGATATGATGATAGATGACATATAACAAGTGATAACAAATACAGTAACAGAGATAATAACACAAGATACAGTATAAGAAATAATATGATAATAGAAAACATTATAACAAGTGGTAACAAATACGGTGATGCAGATCACATGGCACATAAGATAAGAGATAGTGACATAACAGAGGAAATAAAACAATTGATACGAGAGATATTGAGATAACGGAACATAAAATAGGAGATAATCTAATGTATTAATTTCACTCCCAACACCAATCACCTCCCAATGAAATTAAAGCAAGCATGTGATATTCCCGGGATTCGAACCTGGGTTACCACATACAGATCTTAAACACTCTAACCATTACACCACCAAGACAGTTAAAGGTTGAGTACATGACTACGATTTTATATCCATTTATCGAATACTGGATAGCCAATCAATCTAATCATGTACTCAGACCCAACTGCACACTGAATAGCCTAATGTTTAAGTGAAAGGAAAGAACAATTTATGGGGCACAAATCTCTGTAAGGACCGCCTCTAAATAACAGGTGATGGTATGTATTTGGAAATAACATATAACAGGCTATGCAATACATAATTGGAAATATTGTAGCCAAGAAGAAGAAGTGGTGAGAGAAGAACAAAAAAGAGAGTTTATGGTAGACTGGAAAGTTATTTCTCTCTCTCTCTCTCTCTGTGTGTGTGCAAGTTGTTCTCACGCTTATATCATGTGAACCACGATTATCTTGGAAGCTTATCTCAGGAAGCACATGCAGCCTAATAATGTATATATATAGCCCATTGCTGCATATAGCCAAGACATTGATAGCTTGTACCCAATAGTAACTGAATTATTGTATCACAAATAATGAGTGTATTGAAATGTATAATGGACTCTCTTGGGGCGGTCAATAAAGGTTATTAAGTTAAGTCTCGTCACAGGAGTTTTATATATTGCTTCTGTTTTTGGTCTTTATCGGTTTGTGTTTGTTTAGAAGCTGAAATACAGCGACAATAGTGCTAATTCTACATTTATTTATATGGTAACCGCCATACACCATGTATGAAGGCGAGGTTAATTTCATATTGCAGGCCATAACTTATACTGTCTTCTAAGTACAAATATTAAGCGTTATTTCCACATAGCGATTTTGATTAGTTCCTTTGCATTTTATCTTATGTCGTCCCAGTTTTGGTTTGTTTATTTTACAAGTTTTACATTATAATATACAGGTCTCCCTCACTATCTGATACCCCAATTTACGATACTATTATAGGTATTTAGGTGTTTGGGCTTGGGTTTTGGCTGGTCCCAGAACACATCCCCATTTACTCCATCAATTTTAGGGTTTGCTATACGATTTTTCTATTTAACCTCTGAAGTGCGCATGGGGGGTATGAGACACCATACTCCTGTGCTGACGTATTTGAGCTGTTCCCATCACTAAAATATTTATTTTACCATAAATAGCATTAATACTTATCCATATGCGCCTATTATAGGTTGATTATAAAGGTATTAACCTGTTACAACAATAAAACAAGTGGAAACAGCGTTTGGATGGTCAAAATCGGCGATACAGGCCGGGAGTTACACAATGTATGGCTGAGGCAACCTCCCAGCCCACCACTTTCCTCCACCTCTGGAGAGAGACTGTCGATCGATACTCTCTCTCTCTCTCTTGCACTCGCTTGCTAACAGTGATGACAACGCCCTGCTACCAACTCGCTAATGTTAGCACGAAAATAGACCACAGGAAAAGGGAATAACAGGGAAAATAGGTGATAACTGAAGGAGGGGAGGTGGAGGAGTGATATTTGGCATGGCCCAGGGGCAAAAAAAAAAAAAAAAAAAAAAATCTGTGTTTTAAATTGATTTTTTTTTCCCCTGACTCTTAACCCGGCCTCACGGAAGGCTTCCTATAGGGAACGCAATAGGCCTCACGGAAGCAAGACCATAAAAAAAGCCTTCCAAAAAAAAAAAGGGCCTATCAAAACAAAGGATTTTGTCTCTAGGTGAGATAATTCCCCTCTAGTACTCATCCATGTGTTTCTCACCCCTCCCCCTCCCCTCCTTCCCCACCTTATTCCCCCCTCCCCCCCCCTCCTCAATTATCACCTATTTATCCTCTTATTATCATCATTTATCGGTTATTTTTCTCTCCCGCGATAATGTAGCACAAGTGGGTTGCATAAAATATCGTTATGCAACACCCAGACACCGGCACACACCGCCCCGCTCGTCTCAGTTGACTCCCAGACAGCGAGAGGGGAGGGCTGCCTGTGGCTCTCTCTCGCCTGAGATTATGACCGGGTGGCCAATATCTTCGTTTTTCACCACCCAAATGCTTTTCCCACTTATTTTAGCACTCTTGAAGGTTCATATATACATCATATATGTAAAATAAAAGCATACCGAAAACAAATAATGCTTTATATTGTAAATATAACGAATTCTGTCAGAATCCAGGGCTAGAAATGCACAAATAACTACCCTAGCACCTAGGTCTATATCGCGCTTGTCAGGTTAAGAGTCTTCCCGCAGTCCGCCAGGGGAACTCTTAAGAGTCTTCCCGCAGTTCCCGGGTTAAGATAGGGTTTTCAGGAACGTAACCCAAGGGAAATTGAGGGAGACCTGTAATATTATTTCATTAGTTATGGCGAGTCTAAAATATGAAGATGGAAGATACATAAACAGTAATTGGTATGCTTGGTGAGTGGCCGCAAGCGAGGCCAAGAGGAGGAAACTTTCTCCAATATTTTCAAGGCCGCATTGCTCAGAATGAATGACTGGACTTGTATAGGAAGAATTCGACACAGTCTTTTCATTGGAACTTGTTTGAATTATGTCAGGGCTATGGATATGGGTGACGTATATTGAACAGAAATAGCGACACAATGCCCACCAGAAATTATTAGTTGTTGTTGTTGTTGTTCCCCAAGCTGCCTGGCCGAACAGCCCCAAGGCCCCGAGCAAGGCCAAGGCCATAACCGAGCGCCCCCACAGAACCCTCCCCGCCGACCACAATAAAGCCTGGGTGACCGAAGCCACTCCATGGCGGGGAGCTGAGGAGGGTGCGGAAACGCCCGGGAAACCAAAGCCCCACCCAGGGCCCTGTGCCCCTCAGCAATTATGAAGAGAAAGTTGAGGGGCAAGGGAAAAATGTGACGCTTTGGCTTCCAATCTTGGTAGATTGGGAGGTCAATCCACGTTAGAGACGCCGTCACTTGAGATCTAGAAAATATATAAGTAAAAGGAACAGTCAGAGTAAGCTATGGGTATGGCAGAGATTGCTCAGTTCTCACTCTGATAGACCAGCCCATCACCACATGACTAGAACCCAATCCTCTCAGCATCAGCTAGGAAAGGCCCTAGAAAGCCGCCTTTGGCGGGGGGATAGCTCCCCTATTTCAACCCTTTTCGGGGTTGAGCACCCGCCCAGAAATTATTAGTTATATAACTTACCGTAACGAAAGGGTTAATAACCTTGACAAAATGAAGCGTGTTGATTTGGCTATTGATGGGTGTAGTTTCATTTTGCTATTTTCTTTGTCATGTATCTTCCCAATCTTGTGGATAACTGATCCCCCATTACTCCTTATGGCTACTGATTAACCTGTAAAGTGCGGTAGGCCTCACGGAAGGCACGGTATTTAAACATGTGTAAAAAAAAAAAACTTCAAATACCATGCTAGTGCCAGGAAATGTTTCAAAATTATATGACACATAGAAAGTAGTAGTATCTCCCTATACCACATCCTCCACTCTCCCCCCCCCCCCCCCACACACACACTTTATACCTCATCCCCCCCTCCCTCCCTCAACTTGACCTTTTATTTTGTCCATTATTGACAGTCCATGGGTTAATTGTATTCACAGAATTGTCAATGTTCTATTCATTAAAGTCTAATGCTTTGTTTTTATGTTGACAGATGATGATGGGGATGCTGAGGGAGATATGGAAGGGGACCACAGTAAGGAGAGTGACGGAGGGGACGACAGTGGTGATGAGGCTAGAGTACCAGTCAACGGTGAGGTGGTAGCAATGTCTGACCCTTCACCCCCACCCCGACCCATCAACCGGGGCCGAGCAGCAGCGGGAAGAAGAGACGGGGCGGGGGTTCAAGGGACTAGCCTGACCCCTGGGCTACCCCACCTCACCTCCCTGCCACTCACCGTCTCAATCGTTAGGAGTAGTAAAAGTGCCAAATGTGCGGTGAATGGGATGGAAACTTGGAGGGGGGCGCCACAGTCGTCGTCTCCCAGTGCCATAGAGACTAATAGTGCCAATCTTAGACGGGTGACGGGGTGCGGGGGGGAGCAGGAGGGAGGGAGGGGGGAGGGGAGGAGGGAGAGAAACAGAGGGGTGGTGGTGGAGGAGGAAAGGAGAAATCATAATAACAACAACAACAACAACAAGGAGACGATGCTAACCTGCCCAGTGTGCCATGAGGCGTTCAAATCCAAGAGATCCTTCAACGCGCACATTATCATTCACTGCCAGGTAATAATACTGCAGGTAATCCTTGTAGCTATAGTCTGTTTGTTTTCAGCTCACAGTAAATTTAATCCCTTAGTAGCTGAGTTTTCAATACCGTACTTGCTGCAAAAATATATGAAGCTACTCTGCTTGTTCATCATATATATGCCAAGTTTTCATAATTAACATGTTTTGTTACAAAATGTTTACAATAGCCGAGTAATCAAGATGCTGTATGGACATGACAATTTACTGTCAGCTGAAAACAAGCAGACTATAATAGAATCCATGGACCAGTTCTTTACAAATTGTTAGAGTAGTGTACCATCTGAGGGTGCACTTTTTAAAGTTCCTTAACCCCTTCAGATCAATTCAGTATGATGAAACCTTTTTTACCTTTTATTCTAGCTTGCGTTAGATGATTTTATGCAGTTTAAGAACGACCCATGCTATTCATATGGTTGTTGTTGTCGTTCCCTAGGCTGCCTGACTGAACAGCCGAGAGTCCCTAAGGAAGGCCATGGCCAAGATTGGGCTTTCCCACAGGGCGACCGAAGCCATTCCCAGGTTCTCGTGCCCCCAAGAAGGGGGCTGGTTGGTTGGGGCAGTTTGGCTCCCAGGTCTGCTCCTCGATGGTCAGCAGCCTGCTGTCCCCCACCGGTTGCAATCTTGCCTCCGGTCGAGTCGGCAGTCCCGGGAGGTGGATCCATGGCGAAGACGCCACCACTACAGATCCTATTCATATGGTTTACTGAGATAGTATTTACCTTTTTTAGTCTTAGAGGTAGATTATAAGCTAATTGAAATTGTCTAATGGTAACCCAAATAAGACGAAAATTAGGTTATCATGCTAAAAGGGTTAAACATCTACAGTAATAATGATTTTTACCAGTAGATTCTCATTAACGAATGTTGTCATTTTGTTATAGCACCTCTTAATACTGTACAACCAATGCATTGTAGATTGTTTCTATGATTGTTATAGCCCATGGATCAGGGTGAAAATCAGTCCCATCAGAGAGGGTTTTTAGCTACAATTATTATCTACAATAGAATTTTCTTAACTTATGCCACAGGCCGTAGCACGGTTGGTAGAGCACTCGCCTGCAATCCGTGAGGTCGAGGGTTCTAGTTTCGGGTCAGCTAGTGTGTTATTTGGCAGACGCCAGTGCTGTGGGGGACAGTGCGGTTTAGCAATCTGTGGTAACTGTTCACCGAAGTCCCTGATCATCAGGGCACCCACATTAGCCCAGCTATTGAGCAGGAAGTGTATGGTGGTAAAAACTGCATCATCATCATGTTAATTCGGTTTAAGGGGGGTGACCTGTTTTTTTTTTTTTTTTTTCTCCTTTTCTCTCTTTCTCTGGCTTGTATCCATTCGGCCCCATTCACCTAACTATTTTAAGCCGTTTATCCTCATCTAGGTGTCGATTTCTTCCTGGCGAGCGATAGCGAGCCAGCATTATATGAAGAGATCCGGCTTTGCCGGAGAAATTTTTCTATCGAAAAATGTACAAATTTAGCCTGCTGTCAAAAACATTTTAAAAATATGCTGGCTCGCTACCGCTCACCAGTAAAAAAATTGACACCTGGATGGGGATAAATGTCTTAAAACAGTAGGCTGAATGGGGCCAAATGGATACAAGCCAGAGAAAGATAGAAAAGGACAGAACAAAAATAGGTCATCCCCCTTAACCCCCCCAGACAGATTATATTAACTTACTGGCGAGGAGGCGGACGACACGGTATTATCCCCACAACTGTCAAAACCTCACTGCGGGACCGTTAGAAGTCGGAGAAACTTGGGGTTGCCACCAATCGACAGATTTTCATCTAACTTACCTAACTTACTGAGCTCAATATGACACTAGAGCGTCATATAACTTATTAGAGAGCTATTAAGATGAGTTCATATGACGCGATCGCGTCATAGGAGTTTTTTGGCATAAGTTCCATATGACGCGATCGCATCATATGAGTCGGAGAGTGTTAATAACCTTGGTTATTGAATTCCCTTATCTCTTAATAGCCATTTATTGAAGAGGAAATACGAGAGCATTGTGATGTGGATGTGCTGGATAGTATGAAGAGAAACACCTTAACCCCTTCAGACTCGTATGACACAGAGGTTGCCAGATTAGCAATAAGAAATAGAGTTCTCTCACTCTTATAATTACCTCTCCAAAATTAGTTTTCTGCCCACAGCTAACTCAAAGACAACTGCAGAGGTTGAAGTAACTAAACTAAGGGTTTCTAAATACCCCTGATGGTAACAAAGGCTTTAAAGTATCCCTCATCGGCTCAAAATCGCGTCATATGTCGGAGAGGGTTAAGGTGGTTCGGCTATTGGAGCGTATGACAAATGAGAGAATGACTAAATTAGTGTATGAGAATTAGGTGGAAGGGCAGAGAAGAAGAGGCAGACATTGTGAGGTGGAAGGATTGAGTTGAAAGTTATATGAGTGAAAGTGGTGTTGGGTGGGAGAAGGGATACCGAATGACAGGACAGGTGCATAAAGGAGATTTATTTGTGGCCACCCCTTCGGTGATTAGGGCGTATGACATTTGTTTGAGTGTGAGTGTAAGTGTGAACGGCATTAGGCTGCGTGACCACGAGTCGGAGCAGTTGGTAGTGGAGGGAACTTGTTGCAAATGGAACTATCACTTTTATAGCTCCTCGGTGGTCTAGCCGGTTCTGGACTGCTACGCTACAGGCCCCAGTTATAAGCCCTGCCTGATTATGCATCAACATTTTTAATTAGATAGTTTGATACCACTGCTTCTTCTGTTGCCATATAAAGGTTGATGACTTGAGCTTGCTATCAAAAGTGCTAACTTGACTACACCGTAACTGCCCTTGTTATACTCGCTGCTCTCAATATGTACTGTACATTATATATCCTTCGAGCAGTGAATATGTCGCTGGAAAACTGTTCTATAATGGGGTACATATATACTGAGCCATACTGTCATGGAGTTACAGTGACATTGCCGGAAGGACTACTGTAAATCTTTAAACCAAGCAGAAGTAACAATGCCAATAAAGAATATTTTCCATTAGACACCTTTGGAGACTGAATTGACAGTAATTACAGGAACTTAAGTACTGTAGTAATTTTCAGAATAATTATAACATACTGATATATTCTGATCTCAGAGAAGCTTGGATTTGTCTTGCCTTGAAGAAATATAGTTGGAGCCAAGTTGTAGCTCAAGTATCCAGCTTATTAGAATTCCTCAACTTGTATAATCTGACGCTAAAAAAAAATTCTTATTTCAGCTGGTGAACGGGTCAACGGGCGGCAGCAAGAGGTCGCTGGATGTGTCAATCAGTCCCTCACCAGAGAAGAGGAGGAGAGACAGCATCAGTGTTGACCAGGTAAGTCACAGCTCCGGGGTCATGGTTATCACAGTAGGTCAGGCAGTCAAATTAGGGCAAAACCAGTCTCCTCATACCCTGTGCCATGGTCCCCACCACTGTAGCAGACTAGACCACAAGACTAATGCAGTACAGTATTTCTCTATTCTTTTATACTAATTAGGTGGAGACCCTTTCCAGATGTGTGAAACATCTAATTTGTTCTGACATGTACCATAGTACTGTATTTCGGACTAAGTCCACAAAAGCAGGGTGATGATAAATATCTGATATTAGGAGTCTTTATGTTTGGTTTGGTCCTTCAAACTTTGTCCAGAATAGAGTAGTAAATGTCTGGACTGAATCCAGTGTTTAGATAGGCTACATATCTTCATCCAGAGAGGGGTACAGAGTCTGGACTGGTTACCTAGTCCATAAGAGTGGGATTTTACTATTGGTATGTCACTTCTACTTCAACCAGTTCCATTATAGCTATCCTATAATGGAGATCCCATCACTGTAGCAGACTAGAGCTCAACAGTGATAGTTCACTATTTTATTCAGAGGCTAATGTGTTGGTTAGAGAATGCATCTTTGCTGGAAAGAGTATCGGGTCATTGACCAGTTGCACTTTCCTGCATCACATTAAGGTGGTTGACAACATAGCCCAGGTTGCCAATAAGGATGTACGGCCCTGTAGTTGGGAGCAGTGTGCTGCTCCCAAAAGTGTCATATGATCCCTGGAGGTGGTACCGGTAATGTGGTTCTGGAGTCAGGGACTCCTAACTTTTGGTGACCAAGGCTCACATGTGCATGTATGTCTGTCATCTAAGCCTTAAAGACGATAGTGCGTTGTTATGTGTGCGATTAGTTTGCTTGGGAAACGATTAACTTGCTCATGTAGTAATGTACACCCTATGTGGTTGATTGTGTTCTTTTATCTCATAAATTTTATTTTAGTAAGCGTTGTTTCCACATAGTAATTTTGATAAGTTATTTTGCCTTTATATTGTCTTTGTCCAAGTTTTGGTTTGTTTAGTTTGCAAGTTTTATATTTTAATATATTTTCTTGTGGATTTTGTGCTGATCCTCTGCTAACTAATCTTACTTGCCTGGTTAACTTCAAAGGTAGCCTCTTGCCCTGGAAGTTGACCATGCAAACATTACATTTAAGGCTGGGATTGTATCAAAGCTGTTTACAAAGTTGATTGTTTATTTTTATACAGTACTGTATATGATATGTAGCCTACAGTATGTATATAATGTGCAGTATGTATGATATCTCTCAGACTAATGTTATGTTATTGATGCTGATGGTAATTTGTTCTCAGGTTGAATGTGGTGATGGAGGGTACAGCAGCTTAGTGGAGGTCAATAGTAGCGTACCCCTGGACCTCAGCTGTCGCGGCCCTTCCTCCCTCGGCCAAAATTCCTTCTGTCCCAGTTCACTTGGATCCAATTATCTCGGTCCTAATTCCCTGGGGCACCATCCTCGTCCTGCTGCCGCCTCCACCCCAGAGCTCCCTCAGGACAATTTTGCTCCCAGGGCTGAACAGGATTTGGATCAAACCAGTGCGAGTCCCGAGAACCTTGCTCTTCACCCGAGTGCTGAACCCGACTCCGAGCAGCCCAACCCAAGCTCTGGGATTCACAAGCAGGCCCTAAACCACTCGGTGGTCTCGGATCGTGGGCCGCTGGAGGACGAGAATGAGAACCTGGTGAATGAGGCGCGCGAGAGGGAGAAGGCCTTCTTTAACACAGCGCAGAATGAACAGTACCTGACAGAGGACTCTACCGGCCTGGACCCCCCACCCCCCCTACCGCTGTATGGTCCGGGTGGCTGTTTACGCAGGGTACGAGTCAGCAGTGATGAGGGGCCGCCCATGGTCTACACTGTCAGGGTACATGCTGAACAGGTACACTATTCAACTTATTATTACCTTTAGTAGTTTCGTCTAGCTAATGTTGTTGTTGTTGTTCGCTAAGCTGCCTGGCCGAACAGCCCCGAGTCCCTGAGAAAGGCCATGGCCACGATTGGGCTTTCCCACAGAGCTCTCATTGAGTGTAGATTGTGTTGTTGGCATAAGTGGTTGTGTGAAATGCAGTCTTCTATGATGTGTTTAATGGTATGGGGTGCTGTGTTACATCCCGGGCAGGCGTCGACAACGGAGTCATCCAGTCTCTTCTGATAGCTCAGGAGAGCTGGATGGTGTCCGCATCTCAGCCTGGCCAGGTGGACTCTGTCCTCGCGAGGAAGGGAGGATTCGGAAGGATGGATTTCGGGAGGTCGTGCATGCAGCTGCATGTTGTCTGTGAGTGAGTGGATGGATCGGTGAGAGATATGAGTATGGATGTGCTTCTGGAAGTTGGTTCGGGGTGGGCAGGGAGGGAGAGAGGACAATAATTGTGTGTGATACCGTGTGCTGGGTGTTGTTTTGATATTTCTTGGTGTCTGTGGGTGTGTTGCCATGTAGTTTAGTGGGTGGTCTTGGTTCATGGAGGCTGCTGCCAGGAATTGAGTGCCTCTCATGTCCAGATGGTCTTTGACTTTGAGGATTTTGGTTTCTTGATGTAGGTGACCTGTGGGTGCAGTAGCTGTGCAGCCTGTAAATGATCTTCAGGGCTTTGTTTTTAATAGTCTGTAAGGTCTTATGATGCGTTTCAGCTAGGTTAGAAGCCCAGGCTGGGCTTGCGTATTCCATCACTGATCTTATGTATTGTTTATATACTGTGGTGGTAGTTTCTTTGTTGTGTCCAAATTTTGTGTGAGCAAGTGACCTGAGGGCGTAAGTCTGGGTGTCAGTTTCTTTTTAATGTTTGTGGTGTGCTGTTTGAATGTCATATGAGTATCATATGTTACTCCTAGGATTTTGGGTGTGTGTGTATGTGTTAGGGGTGTGTTGTTTATGGTGAGTTGAGGGATGTATTCGTGTTCTCCTGTCCAACTAATGTCTAGCTAATGTTAAAGGGATTTGTATTGAAGTTTTGGTAATCGGTATGATCTCTAGAAATTCAATAAGAACTATCTCATTCAACCTTTTAACTTTATTTTTATTCTTGCTATTACTAAATTAATGTATTCAGTTTTGGAATTGATTTCTAAGAATCAAAAATCTAAATTGTACAATCTTTTAAATCCCACTGACCTTTCCCAAACTGCTTAAAATGATCTAATATATGTATGTATATACTCAGGCACGTACCCCATAGCTGGGGATGGCTGACTCAAGACAGAGCCTGAACAGGGACAACACAACACAACACAAAAAAAAACACATCTAGGTCGCCCAGAAGAAGACCCAGAGACCCATTTGAGAGTATTTACTCAGGTACATACCCCATGGCTGGGGTATGTGTATGTATGTATATACTCTGGCACCTTCCCCAGTTTTCCTTTTCAGAAAAACAAAACAAAACAAAACATAAAATCTCACACACGTCTAGGTTGCCCAGGAGAAATACCCAAGGACCCAGGCCCATTTGGGGTCCTCAGCAAAAGATTCCCAGGTCCCAGATCCCCCGGAGAGGCGCCAATTTCCGCAAGCAGACCCGCAGCGAAGCTTTACCACCACAAGCCCGCCCACCATGCTTCCAGGCGCACCCTTCATTACCACCGGCTCCCCAGGCCAGGCACCTAATGGACTACTATCTAGTCCAACTGGCGCATGACCCTCTCTCCCAAACGACCGTATTTATATTAATCTATTCACAAGCATTCTCTATTCATTCCTATTTATTTATTCCTATTTATCATCTCTTGGCTGGGGTATGTACCTGAGTATAAACATACATACCGGTACATACTCCAACAGGCGCTGGTAACGAAGGTGTTAGGTATGAACGATGATGAGACTGGTGATAAGATGGAGCTATATAATTGTTTCCTGTGTAGTGTGGGGATGAATTGTGATGATGACATTAGGAATGACTACAGTACTAACTAATATTTCCTTTTATTCAAACAGGTGCTGGTAACAAGGATCCTGGGTGTGAATGATGAGACGGGTGATAAGATGGAGTTATATAAATGTTTCCTGTGCGGTGTAGCGTTCCCGTCTGTGTCGCGGCTTCAGGCTCACCTCTCGCACCACAAGCAGCGGTTTGTCTGCTCCAAGTGCAACTTCTCCTGTGATTCCCGGGTCCAGTTCTCCTACCACGTGCAGCGGGAGCATCTGTCGCCAGCTGTACAGGCTCACAAGTGTGTATGCATGTGTGTGTGTTAAATGATAAGGTTGTAACGACTTGTGTGTGTGGTGTAATGTTATCGGCTCATTCTTGCTATTGGTCCTATTGGTTCTATGAAACTAATTTTATTTCCAAATTTCATGCTATCTTTATTGCATTATTTATTATAAATTATATTAAAAGTTCTTGCTCATGAATTATCCAAATAATTTTCAGTTTGTAAACTGCTCCTTCCACAAAAATACTGGTTTGAAATGTTATTTATCTGTGCAGCAATGAAAGATGTGCTTGAGAAAAGGTCCCATTGAGTGAGAATCTTTGTCCTTCTGCTTATGTTCTTATGTCTAATCCATAAATTTTTCACTCTAATTCAACAACATTAAAGTTACTACCTGTCCAAAAAAATAAAATATCTCACTAAAAGTCATATTAAACCCACCCATTCTAATAATACTAGAGATGTGAAGCCTATTACTGTATAGCACATCAAAACCCCTCTCTTTTGGAATAATTAGGAGGGTGTCCTTATCCACAAGTGTAAAAACACTTCAGTATTTCAGACTATACTATGTTCAATATTATAATGTAAAACTTTCAAAATAAACAAACCAAAACTGGGACGACACAGTATAAAGACAAAGGAACTTATCAAAATCGCTACCGTAAAACCGTGTAACTTCGGAAATTTTTCGAGTTTTTTTAACTATATCTCCTGACTGTAAACACATTATAGAGATATAACTAGGTCAAGTGATATGTGGTGATAGTGCGCGGTAATCCAGGAAGCCTCCTAAAATTATCCCCCATAATAAGAGAGCTATCCTTATCCTAAATGGTGTCCGAAGTCATCTTGAAAAGTGGCTAACTTCGGACATGTATGGATAACTTCGGACATACAGTGATTTCTTATGGAAAATGATTGCCAAGAAAGCTGGGATAGCTTCGGACCAGCGGAGGGGAACTTCGGACATACGTTCGTGGTTTTATTTCATTCATTTTTCAGCTCCTACTATTTTATATGAATATTTTATTATTGCTGCTTATTCCTGTTCCGATGTCTTACTGGAAAATGCACAGTCAATACTTTTAGGCCTATATAATTAGTATAAGAGGGGGTTATATATGATGTTTAACAAATATTCTTTTTGGATCTGTTCTCGTTTGGCATTGAACTCACTCTTAGAAAATATTGAGCAGGAAAAATAACCAATGCTGTCAAATCAATAACTCGAAAATTAACTAGGCCTAGTGAAAATGTATAGGTATGTATACTCTATCACTGCATATACATTTTTATGAATTTGAGCATTTTTATAGGTATAACGTATGTGTTGGTGTTTCTTACGGCAGATAATAATTTTTTTTGGACAAGATATATGCCTCTCCTAATTTATATATACAGTATTATATATCCAGAATTATCCTAAATACATAAATCGGTTAGCATATTATCATATTTTTATGGGTTTTTGGACTCAGAGAATGATTATTTGATCTTTAACCACCATTTTAATGATGGACAAGTATTATGAATTATTTTCATAGGGCAAATAATAACAAACGATTTGTTTGTTCCATGTACGAAGTTACCATTTTTTCTTTTGTGGAAAACACAATAGGTTAAATGATAGTGTTCTAGCTAGAGCGTTATACAAGTGTAAAAAAATTCCTTTGGTGGGTGTTGTCTCTGGTAATTTTACTACAAAATTATATCAGTCACAACATCATTCATACAAACAAATTTCTTCAGGGTGATAGAAGTTTGGCAGGGTAGCGAAAAATGTAAAATTTTTCGTCATATATATATAATATTTTGTTCGTGTACATATACTCATGTCAGTTCCCTAGGGCTTTTACATGCTCTTCCTTTGCCATTTCTCTAAACGGACCCCACAAAAAAAAACAATAAAAAGCGTTTTCCATTATATAATGACAATGGCTAATTACTTATTATCGCCGATGTCCGAAGTTACGACCCAAGTCCGAAGCGACCCGGTTTTACGGTATATGGAAAAAAAAAAATTTAAATAAAAGAACAGGGTGAAATGTCATACCAATTATTGGATGTCCGTACATTAATTTTAAGCTTTCAAACTGTATACATAAGTGTGACTTAACTGGAATACTTATGTAATGTGAGTGCTATTGATGTGGAGAATTTGTATTTATGACAATATAAAACCCCACTTTTATTCTTATACAGTATTTATTATTAAGAGTATAATTTTTAATTTGTGCAGTGAGGCAGTGTGTGAGTTAAGTGACGACAGCAGTAATGCAGAGAACACAGTGACAGTGGCAGCACTCCTATCGGCATTGAGGGAGAAGGCTGAGGCCGGCCGGACACGGACTAGTGACGACCAGCACCAGGAGGAAGACCAGGAGGAGGAAGAGGAGGAGGAGGAACATGGTAGTGAGGACTCTTACCCTATCTCACCATCATCAGATACGCACGATCATTTACAAGTGAGAGATTTAGTGGATTATACTTTACACCAGCAAAGCCACATCCTCTCAGCCACTACCTGGGTCAGCTGATCACCCCAAGGCCGGCTTTGTGGTAGCTCAGTTTCCACAGTGGCAAGCTACCCTAAGTCCTGGTTGGTGGCTGAGGGGGCATGGCTTGGATGGCAGGTTGGGTGATGTAGTGAGAAGTATTTTAATATAGCATTTATTTTTTCTTTCTTTGGTGGTTGTTGTTGTTGTTCCCCAAGCTGCCTGGCCGAACAGCCCCAAGGCCCCGAGCAATTCCAAGGCCATAACCGAGCGCCCCCACAGAACCCTCCCTGCCGACCACAATAAAGCCTGAGTGACCGAAGCCACTCCATGGCGGGGAGCTGAGGAGGGTGCGGAAACGCCCGGGAAACCAAAGCCCCACCCAGGGCCCTGTGCCCCTCAGCAATTATGAAGAGAAAATTGAGGGGCAAGGGAAAAATGTGACGCTTTGGCTTCCAATCTTGGTAGATTGGGAGGTCAATCCACGGAAAAGACGCCGTCACTTGAGATCTAGAAAATATATAAGTTAAAGAAACAGTCAGAGTAAGCTATGGGTATGGCAGAGATCGCTCAGTTCTCACTCTGATAGACCAGCCCATCACCACATGACTAGAACCCAATCCTCTCAGCATCAGCTAGGAAAGGCCCTAGAAAGCCGCCTTTGGCGGGGGGATAGCTCCCCTATTTCAACCCCTTTCGGGGTCGGGCACCCGCCCAATAAATAGTGTGGTTGTATTTAAATAAGAGATCCTCAAGAGCCGGGCTGCAAGGACTCATACTACTTTCACTTTCCTTTGACACTCACAATCATTTACAAGTAATGGACTTATTGGATTAATAAGATTAATGCCTAATTTAATTTGACAAGAAGTAAAATTGCATAGATTTTGGCCCAGAGGAGTACCACTGTATGCTACACCATCCCAAATATGTGGTGCTGGAGTTAGGAGCCTCCCATATAACTGTAGTGATACAGTTTGGGAATTCCCCCTCTAACTCCACCACCAAGAGTTACCAAGGCTTATATTTGCATGCATGACCCTAAACATTTTGATATTAATGATTGACTTTTTGTTAAATGTAGAACAGATCCTCTGCTAACCTAGGTGTTCCTCACCTGAATAATTTGTTTAGTAATCTTCTTCTTTTTTTTTTGGGGGGGGGGTGGATTGTATTCATGTTAACATATATAATTATGTTTATTAAATCATTATTAGATAAAGAAGAAGATGAAGAATCTAGAATGGACATACATGGTCAGAAGTATTTGATCACTTCCTAGTGATCAAAATGGAATGGTGAACATTAACTAGTGAACTCCAGCACAGTATACAGTGGAACCCCCATCTTCGCTCCTAATCGGTTCCGCAGAAATCGAGCTAAGATTGAAACAGCCAAAATCGGGGCACTGTTCTTATGGGGAAAATTCTAATCGGTTCTTTGCTCATTCTAAAAGTTGCACTTTTTCCCAGTTTTAGCCTATGAAAACATTTTTTTTGTCTACATAAAGTAGGCCTAAATCTTATGCATTGTAAATAATAATGTAGACATGGCTAAATAACAGTCCTAACCATAAAACTTAGGTGCATTATAAATACCGTAGATTGGGGCATTGTTCTTATCATGGGACAAATGTTAGGCCTAGGCCTCGGTTCTAAATTCGTCCAGTCACCCCTCAAGTACCCATTTCGCCCCAAATACATCCAATAAATACATATTATGAGGAGAATACGTATAAATACATATTATGAAAAGATTACTTACCACACAGACTTTATTTTAAATCAATGTCATATTTAGCCTAGCCTAACATCGTCTAAGCCTATTTCCGCTGCTTTCGTCCGACATGGACTGGCCTTTGCTCTGTATTTTGAGCATGAATTTCCTTCATTGCTACCACCAGGCCCACCATCCCTATCACCAGATATACTAGAGGTTATAATAAACACAAGAGATAAGAGGTTCAGGCACAAAAAAGCTTGCAAACAGCTGGTTTTTCGACGAGTGGACTGTGAGCGTCTGCCTAGTGTTGACGTCATACAAAGATGGCGGCAGCAGCTTTCGCATTTGACGATCGGATTTCGGATTCACTCGGATTTCGTCTCTAAGCGGCAAACACCTTGACAATGGCAGATCCTTATAGTTCAGTTAACTTTGTTTATTGTTTTTGTTTATGTTTTCTAGTTTTATGTAGAGTTTTTCATTATTTTTGCTCTTTTTTTTCGGGTTTCGACTGGGATTTTTATGCCAAGATTGAAGCTTTTAGAGCGAACATGGAAATTGGGAATATTTGGTGTGTACCGCGAAAATTAAAACAGCGAAGACTGCTGTGGCGAAGATGGGGGCTCCACTGTATAGTCGTTGTGGCTCATTAATTTTATCGAGAGTTTTTCATTGTATCGTAATTGTACTTCCAAAGTTATTCCATTAATTCCTGACCCTGACTGTAGATTAGTATATATTACTTGATATTATTGGTAACCAGGTACAGTAGTGATGAGAGTTTACCTCCACAGGACCTTGGTAGAGGAGAGAGTGCGAGTGTTGGAGGTTCGGGGGAAGAACTCTTTAAGTTATATACGTGTCGGTTCTGTGGCAAGAAGTTTGACCGAGCGTTCTCCTGCAACCGTCACGAGCGGGTCCACACCGGGTTCAAGCCCTGTTTCTGCCGGGTGTGTGGGCGTGGGTTCTCTGAGCCGCGGAACTTGAGGCACCATGTGATAAGGTTCCACAGTGATGGCTCCCTCAGGCATCTTATCAAGAGGGACAGACGCGCCCGTAGATCCGACGAGGAACCTCCTACACCGTCCGTATCACCAGGACCAATAAGGTAATGTCATCAATGTTTAATCACTTATGGTATGAGAAAAGAAAGTGGAACAATTTCCACGTAGTAGAAGGGGCATTATGGCACAGGCAAAGGAAGCATGTCTTGACAAAGTAGCCTGGAGGCGTTTCTGTCATGGCCATCCTTTATATATATCCCAGGGGGAAGCAAGGCGTCGGAGATGATGGTGAATATGATGAATTAATCTCCACTGTAATATGGTCTCCACCTTTTCCTAAGAATCCTTAAGTAATGTCAATAACATTAATGTCAGGTTTGATCTGACTTCTTGTGTCATATAAGGAGCAATTTTTCCCCTTAATTGTCCCAGTAAGAGCAGCCCTGCAATGACAAAAATTAAGTGAATGCAGAATCAGTTGGCTTTAACCCCTTCAGCACCATGACATAATTTTCATGATATTCTCGTTACCATTAGTTGATTTTCTTAAGCTTATAATCTACCTCTAGGATACAAAGGGGTAAATACGATCTCGGTAAGCCCTCTGAATAACATATGTCCTTCTTAAACTGTATAAAATCGTCTAATTTTAGCCAGAATCAAAGGTAAAATGGCATCATGGTGCTGAAGGGGTTAAACTAAGAAGTGCTGAGGTAGGGTAGTGGCCACCCCTCCCTGTGCGGAGGTAGTTCAACTGTTTCCTTTACTCAAATCGTCATCGTACCGTAAATATCATTAATACTTATCCATATGCGCCTATTTTACGTTGATTATAAAGATATTAACCTGTTACAACAATAAAACAAGTGGAAACAATGTTTGGATGGTCAAAATCGGCAAATTAGATCGGGAGTTACATAACCAAAGGCTGAGCCAGCCTGCCAGCCTACCACCTGTCATGACGTCTGGAGAGACACTGTCGTGTAAATGTCTCTTTCATTCGCTATGTAGCATATACAAGCACACCCCTCTTATGACTCGCTATTGATAGCACGAAAATATATCGACGAAATAAGGGAATAAGAGGGAGAATAGGTGATAATTGAGGGGGGGGGGATGTGGAGGAGTGATATTTGCCATGGCCAAGGGGCAATACAAAAATAAAAATAAAACAAAAATTATACTGAGATGGTTTAAAAAAAAATTTTAGGCCTGGGATTATATAAGGAGTTCCGCAGCGCAGCGGTAGGCCTTATATGGAGTATAGTTGGTTGTTGGAAGGAACATAATAAGTAGATCTGCAGTCCAGAGGTTAAGGAGTTAGACTGGAATGGGCATTTTGTTGGTGGGAGTTTCCCCTTCAAGAAGCAAAGATGATGATGAAAATGTTCAAAATGGTAGAGCTGCGGGCATATGCTAAGTTTCTTGTTTCAAGTTTCTTACTCTTTCAGTTACAGTACTTCATTTAAAGTTTTATTAGGTAACACACAAGAGACCCTCGATTGATGTTGACTGCCCCCTACAGATACCCCGAAGCTCCCACCCGACTGAAGGACATGTTGAAGGAGACAGCCAATAAGCTCATCTCAAGTGCCAACATTGACCTCACCGGACTCTCAGGGAAGGCCACGGGGCTCGAGATCACCCTCACCGGCAAGACGATGGAGGGGGGGAAAGTCGGGGGTATTCTGGGGGTTGGGGGCGAGGGTGATAGTGGTGGAGGAGGAGGGGAGGTGATGGTAGTACAGCCACCATCATCATCACCATCATCGTCACCTACAACTGGTGATGATGGTGGTAGAGGGACGGACATGACCTCTGCCGTCACCACTTACACCACCAACCTCACCAAGATCATCGCTGCCTCCCTTGACAGTTAGTTTCTCCATTTTCGTTCCATCAATACTAAAATTTATGGATATAGATTATCTATTGACAAATGTTCAGTATACTGTGTACAAATAATTCAGTCATATTTGTTCACCTAAGGATAAGGTAGCACTCCAGGGCGAAGATGTTGATTGTTTTCTACTTATCAGACTCAACCCGTGGTCACCGTCGCCCCCCCCTGGAACCCACCCGGCCGGAAGACCTGGAACAGGGGGAGATAAGGCTGGACCGACGCACCAGAATTGTTGACGACGGGGAACTGGGGCGCCGTCTGGTGGTAGCTGACGATACTAATGATGATCCACTAGACCACTCACCTCACTTCTCTAACTATGCTCCCAGGTTAGTGTACCATATGATGTTAGTGTAGTGTTAGTTAGTGTTAGTGTACCTTATGTGTGATGGTAGCCTATGGTAGTAACGATGATTCACTAGACCACTCACCTCACTTCTCTAACTACATTATACCCTGTTCATTATAGATAGGCCAGAAATCCCGACCCCAACCTCTCATAACTCAAAAAGGACCAGAGTAATATTTTTATCATTTGGGAAGAGTCAACCAAGAAAGAGGTGTGGAAATTTACAGCACAGTTGCCCTAGCCCTTTTAAGGTTAGAGGACACGATTACTGGCCTTCCTATAATGAATGGACTATACTCGGTTGGTGACTGGAAATAATTTCAAGGATATCCCATTAAACCCAATAAGGACTTTCTGCCTCCAGTAATTTGATTATGTCTACTTGTCAGGCTATTATATTCTAGTTTTAACCCCTTACGGACGGGGATATTTGTAACTTCTACCTGGCAGGCGGGCATATTTACCCTAAACGTGCTTCATTCCATGCTCTTTTTCATGCATAAGCAAGAGCCAGATCGTTATACAATTATGTATCTGTGAAAGGGCGATAATAGAGCTTTCCAATGACACCTGGATCATCCTTGTACGACCACGGGTTGTCTTGCAACTATGTTGCAACACGAGGGCAAAAACCCTAAAATAAGGTAATTTCCTCAGAATATCCTCGTCCTCGCGAGGCGAGGGATGTGGAGGGAGGGGATGTACACAGCCATATACCTTACCCCCTGCGCGTGCGCAAAAATCTAAGCCTCCCTTGGCCCCGCCCCCCTGTTTCCCGCGTTTAAGTATAGCCTTCAAACCGTTACTGCCAGGTCGCTCGTAGTTCAGTCAGTAGAGCTCTCGCCCGGCACCCAGAAATCCAGTGTTCGATCCCACTCGAGATTTAATGTATTTTTATTTTGTTATTTGTGTTATGTTATATTATATTATATTATATTATATTATATTATATTATATATTATATTATATTATATATTATATTATATTATATTATATTATATTAGGGTTAGCTTAGGTTAGGTTAAGTTAGGTTAATCTAATATAATATAATATTTGTACATTTTGGGCAGTGGGCAGGGCCGCGCATGCGCCGGGGGTAAGGTATGTGGCTGCGTACAGACCTCCCGATGTGGAGGGGTGTGGTGGAGGTCTCAGTTGCCCCACTCGGCTCATGTCGAGCGGTCAGAGCCCGCCTCCGGTCCTCCCAACGCGTGGACTCTCTCTCAGAGCCGATAATGTGCACAAAATCCCACCCGAATATTGTCGGGACCGCTGAATAGGCCATGGTTCTCTCACCCGACAAGTGTTGGGACCCGCGGCTTGAGTGTTAACCAAACAATTCAATTTTGGTTTGATCAATAAATTAGGAAGATTGTATACAGGGTGATTCAGTAACCCTTTTCATATATTTAATGGCAAATTCGGGAGACAAAAATAAGACTAATTTACTCTATGACCCTTAGGGTGAGTCTTTGATATGATGGAGATATTACACCTTTAAAGTTATCGATAGATAGAAAAGAAAAAAATCTAAGGAGTGAGAATGAAAATGTCGTTGCTAACTGGCAGGGTAGCGTAACCAAGACTATTACTACTACTACTACAGCTACGATGAATAGAGTATTAATTATGATGATGGTGATAAAATGCTAATGTTCTTTTGAGCATTGAGACAACTGCTACCATATTCAACCATTTACATACCACGTGTAAGCAAAGAAACAATCTTTAGATTCATGTACAGATTGATTCAAGATTCATTAAGACGAGCGGAGTATCAAAGCTCAAATTCGGCAGGAAGATCTCTCCTCCTCCACTTACTCCTCCTCTTCCTCTTACTCCTCCTCTTCCTCTTACTTATCCTCCGCCGCCTGCTTCTCCCCTTGCTACTACTACTACTAATACAATGATTATTAATAATAATGATGATGATAATACAAATACAGTAGTAATGTACCTTTGTAAATTGCGAAACGAACTGCATCCAGCTACCGTATGCAGCCATTTTGATACCAAGTCTTGGTTACGCTACCCTGCCAGTTAGCAACGACATTTTCATTCTCACTCCTTAGATTTTTTTCTTTTCTATCTATCGATAACTTTAAAGGTGTAATATCTCCATCATATCAAAGACTCACCCTAAGGGTCATAGAGTAAATTAGTCTTATTTTTGTCTCCCGAATTTGCCATTAAATTTATGAAAAGGGTTACTGAATCACCCTGTATGTGAAATAGTCAGTGGTCTACCTAATAAGTCTTTATATTTTATTGCCTTGGGCCGTGGCATGGTCGGTAGTGCGTTTGACTGCTGATCAATGGGTCGACAGTTTGATCTTCCTTTTTCTCTCTACTCATTTGCATATATCATTTAGGAATAGAAAGTGTCTTCGGAAATACCAGTTTCAAATAAGTAGAATCAATATGTGGGCGACCTAAATGTGTGTGAATTTGTGTTTTGTTTTTGTTTTGTTTGTTTGTTGTGTTGTCCCTGTTTGGGCTCTTGTCTCGAGTCGGCCACCCTAAAAAATAAAAAATAACAAAAATTATAAAATGAAAAAATAAAAAATAAAAATGGGGTATGTGCCAGAGTATATACTGTATATAGATAGATAGGTAGAATGTGTATGACATTGGTTTACATCCATGCTCCTTCCCCCAGACTAAACATCGTGCAGGAGCCGATAGACCGGGACAAGGCTCTGCTGCCGATAACGGACGACATTGGCCGCACCTTCTTCGAGTGTCCGTATTGCCGTAAACTGTTTGGCAGCACCTCCGACATGAACCGACACTTAGATTTTCATGAAGGTATGCCATTATTTAACCCTTGTCTAGCGGGGGGGTTTTGGGCTTATTTGGGCATATTCAGGCCCTCCTGCATGATAAATCAAGTATCTGCATGAAAAAAAATATATATTTAGCAAAAAACTAGGCGCTAAAAGCTTCAAAATGAGACCAGAACGAGCTACGTAGCACTTGTGGTTCTCACACAGTGATACCAGTAACATGGGAGTTTAGCGTATAGCGGCATATTTTTCCCAGCTATGCTCACTACTGGCTACACTGCCGGCCTCTCGAGAACACAGGGAACATGAGTTAATGGGCGCCGGTAAGCCCTGGGAGTCGGCTGTCTGGCCCGCTGCGCTCCCGGCCATTTGCACTCGATTTCAACCCTTTAAAAGCCTTAATAATGCTCCTAATTTGCTGCAAATTGGAACCGGACTTAAGGGGACCGACCGGTTAATTACAAACTTCCAGGTCTTACTTTCAATTTAAATGAAATTTGGCACAGGTGTATATGACCATAAAACTAGATACAAAAATAAATCTGTTTTTTTTTTTTTTTTTTGCTTTTTTCTTACAATTTAGGTAAAAAAAAACATTGAAAATCATAGCACTGCAGAAAATGATAAACTCTTACAGAAATCCCCATAGCACATGTTTTATGTGATCAAACAACTCACAAAAGGTGTATCTGTAGTTTCTATAAAAAACATTTTATATATTTTGTGTATTTGTTCGATTTAGGTGATTACGGATTCAGGCGATTATATTTATAGAAAATTACAACTTTGACGACATATTGTGAAAAAAATTAAATTACTAGAGTAAATTGGCTTTATAGGCCTTTTAGTGTTTTTAATTACCTTTCCAATGGTATATACACCATTCCTATAGGTCCAATAATAACTGTAGAATAACATCCGATAGTGCGGCAATATAGGTTCTGAGAAAAACAGGTGAAAGTCTAAGGTAATTAGGTGAAAAATTTTACTTTTGTTTTTTAGATTTACAATATTTTACGCAGGAACATGGCAAAGTAGAAGATAAAGCGTATGGGAGGTTGTAGAGTAGCTTACGCTCTTTCGATTTATATAGGTATGCTCCTCGTACGACCAGTAGTTACTGAGCATGTTAATTTCAAAGTTCGCTATATAACGTTTTTAGAATTATCAGGAAAAGTTTGGAAAACATAAAAAAAAACTATTTCCAATGGGTTTTCACTAATAACATTTCACTGGCTTATGAAGGGATGTTGACTCTTGTTGAGTAAACACCTATTGGTATTTTCAGGATTTCGAGTTTTTAAAGCCTAAATTAACCGGTCGGTCCGACCCCGATCTTTAAGGGTTAACACTATCTTGGGGCTTATTAGGATATTTCATTTAATTATTATTGAGGGTTTTGATTGCTTCTGGTAGTTTTAGTTAGCCCCTTTGACTAATAAAAAAGCTTCTCCAGACCCCCTTCAAACTGAAAAATATGCCTAGAGACCCTCTATAAGCGAAAGGTTTAAATGTTTTGGTAAAAAAAGTAGACTCGGTCAGAGGCCAGTTTCTTCCAAATTGCAGGTTTGCTGTTGATCACCATTACAAAATTGACACCTGAATGGGGCAAGTATAATATGTTAAGCATATAGGGGATTATAGGTAATAACACAACACATTAATTATTGGATAAGTGATAATAAGTATAAACGTACAGGTATATAAGTACAGATATATGATAAGGCTTGTAATAAAAGCCTGAGGAGCAAGGTGATATATGACTTGTGTGGTCTAATATATCTAGGGGATATAGGAGTTTGGCTATAGAGGGTGAGTCTGAGTCTAGAGTATAGAGGGAGTAAAGAGCTCTGTCTCTCTCTGGCTTAGGTCTGTTGAAGTGTGTCTTGAAGATGCCTGAGTAATAAGGCATCGCCTGGGTTCAAGGATGTTGATGCAACACAGCATTAATTCAGCATTCTGGTATGACGTATGACCGGATAAATACATTATACAGTTTACATTTACAGAGGAAATGGGTGTTGATTTAAGTGGAAGTATCAACAAATATATTATATGTTAATGAGATAGATAAAGTTAGAGGGAGTTCAATGAATCAAGAATGTTTAATATGAATGTTAAGAGTTTAGAAGTTACAGGGATAAAGTCATATAAGCAGTGAGATATATGTATAGCAATATATATGCAGGGCTTATAATGTCATACTACACAAGGGGTGAAACGTTTCAAATCGCCAAACTAATTGGGTGAAATATCTTTAAATCTCAAAACTATTGGAGTGGAACAGACTCCCTAAACCCATTTAGAAATTAGAAAAATTTAAAGCCTATCATGGAAGATAAAGTTTGTACAGCCTGATACAATGGTAAAGTCAAGAGTATATTGGTTGATTGTTTTCGCCTCACTCAAGATGAATCAAGATAAAGACAAATTATACTGTATTAGCTTTCTAGTTTAGCAAAAACTCTACTCTAATATTTTTCCCTTGCAGACCTGCGGCCATACAACTGTGAGTATTGTGACTACTCAGCGCGCACCAACAGTCAGCTAAAGGTCCATAAGATGAGACATGAAGGTAAGTTTGTCTGGTCATCAAATACCGGTACACTTATATAATCCAACACATTAGTTAGTCCATGAGTTTGATCCAGATATTAAACAAGTTGGTAGTTTCCAAGGGAAGCAAATTTTTGCATTAAGTCCAATAAATTACTATACAGTACAGTATAGTCATGCCCTTGGTAACGCTGCGTTGAGTAACTCGCGTTCAATCATACGCGGTCACCTTAAATGCGGAAGCTCTGGTCATACACGGACATGCTCCAATCTACCGCGGACTCAACTCGGCCCTGTGATGTCACGCTCGGCTCGGTAACGTCATCGATCAGCTCCGATCACCTTCCCGCCCTCCCTCTCAGTTTGTTTACATCTGTCGGTCGGCGTTTACCTCAATATTCTCGGTGATTATAAGGATCTCTCCCACTGTTACATAAACTAAATGCCTACCCCCGTTACCTTATTGTATTTCTATGATGTGTGAAGTGTACTTTATTGTATTTCTATGATGTGTGATATGTACATTGTTTCAAAAAAGGGAACTTTGGGACTTAGGCTGGGACGAAATAGGTCAAAAGGGGACTTTGGGATTTGGGCTGGAACTACAGTAAATAAATTTTTCTCATAAGGTATGTTGATTCGATAACGCGGACTTTGGTAACACGACGATTGGTTTTGACGAAATGGCCGCGTTAACGAGAGCCTGACTGTACTGTACTTCCCAAGACCACTAATGTCACACTATCACACTAATGAAATACCCTTCAGACCCCTTCTAGCTAAATATGTATATTTTCCAGTAGAAAAATTTCCTAGCCTAAGGCTGGTTTATCCTTTATTACAGGATCACTGTCAGTCACCCTGAAAAAATTGAAACCTGAATGAAGGTGAATCATAATTGCCAATCTTGTGAGGTGAAATTTCTTTAAAATTCCAAACTAATGGAGAAAACCGGAAGGTTCCAATAAGACCCGTCTCACACCAGAAATGTTTAAAGTTGAACAGGACACTGTTTAACTGTATTTGGAGTTAATCTGGAAACTAAATCAAGCTGTCAGGAACATGGCCACCCTGAATTTTACACTTTTTAATTTTTCTTCCAATTTTTTATATTTATATATGTGCAGTAGGAAAAGCAGGGTGAGTCAGACACATCCCCATATTGACAGATTTATTGATATTAACTAAATTGTAATGACTAGATAAATTAGGCTGATATGTAATATCTAAAAAATTACTAAGTCAATTAGGGTGATATCTAATATCTAAATGGAACATTTAGAATGTGTAAATAGAATATTTACTTAAATTGTAGTTTCCTTATTCATACAGAATTTATAAAAATTTACCAGAACGTCCTGAACTTCTCAGTTTGACTAATTCATGAATATGACTAGAATACGTTAATATATGTGCGACTAATTTGCTTGGGAAGCATTTTAATTTACTCATATAGTGATGTACAGTACATTCTATGTGGTGGTTTTGTGTTCTTTTATTTCAAAATTGTATTTTGCTAAATTGTTATTTTTACATAGTGATTTTGATATGTTCTTTTGTCTTTATATTCTTTCGTTCCTGTTTTAGTTTGTTTATTATGCAAGTTTGATATTCTAATCTAAAAAATGAGTAGAGCAGTTATGCTGAAATCTCTACCAATTGGGAGGAGTCAACCAGGAGTACCGGTACGGATTTTTATAGCCCATTCTTAGTTACAAGAGTTTAACCCTTTGAGGATCATGATGCATTCTTACAGTTTATTCTGGCTATTAGACAATTGCATACAGCTTAAGAAGGATATGTGGGAGTTACAAGAGTCTCAATCGACCCTCTGACTTCCATATACCCTTCCTAATCTGAATAAAATTGTCTAATGAGAGCCAGAATAAACTGTCAAAGCACAACATAATCCTCAAGAATTTAACCCCTTCCGCACGATGACGTATTTTTCATCATATTTTGGTTACTGTATGACAATTTTCTTTAGCTTATAATCTACCTCTAGGACTGAAAGAGGTAAATACAATCTCATTAAACCCTCTGGATATCATTGGTCCTTCTGAAACTGCATAAAACCACCTAAATTTAGCCAGAATAAAAGTTTAAAAAGTGACATCGTGCTGAAGGTGTTAATTGGCAAGATATGTAACCTAATTATAGTGAATAGAATATAGGGTTGATTGAATTGCAAGTAACACATGACTGGACATTACAGGCATCAAGTTACACAGCTGTGACGTGTGTAACTATAACGGTGTAACCCAGAGTGATCTGAACCGTCACAAGAAGACCCAGAGTCACATCGCTCGCAGCAAGAATGTTTGTTCCATGTGCGGTCTTGGCTTCTACACTGCCTCTCAGAAACAGGTGGGTGGCGGGGTGACAGAGGGAATGTGTGTTTGTGTGAGTGTTTTTGAGAATAAAAAAAAATTCATGTGAGGGTGTGTGGTTAAGGACGAGAAAGTTTGATTGTGAGAGTGATCTAAACAGGTACATATAAAACTATATATAATGACTAGCAAAATATACAGCTGTAACCTTTGATATGAATGGTTTAAATCCTATTTTTGAGCTTTCAATTTCCATTCACCTGACTAGTGAGGAAGCCATGAATAAGGCTGCTTGTTCTGTTCATGTAGCCTACTCAGGCCCATTCCCCTTTTTTTTTTTTTTTTTTTTTTTTTCTTTTTTTTTTTTCTTTCTTTTTTTTTTTGGTAACGGCACCATTATGATGCAAGACTGAAACCGCACCTTATGTGGACCACTTGGTCTTCAATATTATATTTGTTCACTGATTAATAGCATAATACTGTATAAAGAAATGATGTGATTGCTAGTTGTGTGTGTGTGTGTTTGATATCCATACCATTGAAATATCCTTAAAAACTATAGCATATGTCTGTGTTCCCTCCTTAGGTTCACATTGTCCAGTGTCACCCGGAAGTTGAGGGTGCCTCGTCACTGATCCAGATGAGTCTTGGTCCCCCCGTAGCCCCCCTCCTAGCCACTACCCCCTCCCCCCCTACCCTCCGACCACCACCACCACCGCGCCCCACAGCCGCACCAGCTCAGTAAACCCACAGTCACAATTTTCTGGCAATTGTATTTTGGCAATCTTGGCATGGCAGCTTCTGAAGTAAAGTTTAATGAGGGATTCAGCTACAGTAAATAAGCTTTTAGGGTCTAGGAATGCCTCTTGTTTATTTCTCACACATTGCATTACATTGCATTACATACAATACAATACAAGTAGTACAACCACTTTCATCTTGATCAGAGAACTTTCATCAGGTAAAATCTGTGTGTGTAACCCAGGTTCAAATACCGGTGGATCACATGCTTTCATTAATTTCATTAGAGGTGTTTGGTGTTGGAGTGAAATTAATAAAAATAGAATATAAACTTTACCCTTACTTCTGGGAACAGGGATTGAACCTCCGACCTCCAGATCACGAGGTTCCAATCTCATCATTACCACTGTACCAAGATGTCTAGCCTATTTAATATGAATTGAATGGGGTTATTTGTATATCTAAGTCAGTTTTATTTATCATTACTATTCACCTTGAGTTCAGTGGCCGATACTGATATAAAATAACCCAGAATTGTTGCCAAAACCAAAATTACAAAAAGAAAACTTGGTGGAAGAAGCGCTGGTGTGAGTCCGCCTGACGGACGCGGGTAACGAGGGGCAGTGCGGGCAACGATGGAAGAAGCAGCTCCGGGAATAGTGCGGTGTTGAGATCTTGTTATGAGAGAGGGTGGCCATCTTGTTCTTCGGGACGCGGTTTTGATGCCGTAAGTATCAAGGAATGGGGAAGTATTAAAATTAAAATGTAAAACTTGCAAACTAAACAAACCAAAATTGGGACAAGGACAATATAAAGTCAAATTAAATTATCAAAATCGCTATGTGGAAACAACGCTTACTAAAATGAAAATTATTAAATAAAAGAACACAATATTTTTGATCATGCAGAATTAACCCTTTGAAGATTAGGATGCATTTTGACAGTTTATTCTCGCTATCATTAGAAGAGTTTTTACAGTTTTGGAAGGACCTGGGGGAATTATAAGGGTGAAGACTATCTCAATCAACCCTCTGACTTCCATATACCCTTCCTATTCTGAATAAAATCTAATAATAGCCAGAAAACCAAATAGAATGCCTAATCGAATCTCGAAAGGGTCAAGATAAGCAGGCCAAACTCTCTATCCTGCACCTGTATGGTCAAATGTATGTTATGGGTGTGGATATATTTGCGTGTGGCGAGAGGCTAATAACACCTTCGGCACCAATATGGCGGAGGTTGGCCGATCTTTGTTATTATAGGGTCTCTAAAGTTGGTCTCATCTCGGCTGACGGTAGATTGAATCACTTAGTCACATTTTTCTTGATATTTAGTGGAAAAATTTGAAACTACTATGTCTTTTTATCATACCATTACCAAGCTTTCATTATTAACAACATATTTCACTACAAAATCTTTATAATAGTTCTTTTGTCTTTATATTGTGTCATCCCTGTGTTGTTGTTTTTATTTTGCAAGTTTTACATTATCATAGGTCAGAAATCAAGGAGAAGACATAGCAATTTACCGTCAACTGGAAAGAAACCGAGTACAGGTCCCCCTCGATTTACAATCGGTTACGTTCCTGAAAACAAGATCTTAAATAGAAAAATAATTTAGCAAACCCAATGATTAATCGGGTAAATAGGGTTACGTTTTCGGACCAGCCAAAACCCAAACCCAAACACCTAAAAACCTATAATAATATTGCAAATCTGGGCATCGGATAGTGAGGGAGACCTGTATAGTTCGGTGTAGCTTGTTAGTGTTGGTGTCTGTGATTTTCAGTTAGTGGGAAGGATGTGGAAAGACCTCCAAATTTGCCAATTGATGTGTATTTTGTTATGTAGGTGTTGACGAAATTCATAGTGTTATCGCTGCTCATAAAAATGCCTGTGTCTCGTAGTGCTGGACCTGGTCTCCCTCGATTCACGATTGGGTTACGTTCCTGAAAACCCGATCTTAAATTGAAAAGTCATATAGCGAACCCTAAAATTAATGGGGTAAATGGGGATGCGTTCTCGGACCAGGCAAAACCCAAACCCAAACCCTTAAAAACCTATAATAATATCGTAAATTGGGGCATCGGATAGTGAGGGGGTTGCCTGTGCTCTGTTTGTCGTAACTGGGTGAGAAATTGTCATATTCCTTTCCTGATTACCAAACTGAAACTTGATTTTAATGATGTAATAATTATATCGTCCATTGTGAAATTATAATGTAAAACTTGCAAAATAAACAAACGGACAACTTCTGTAATAAGTTTAATCAGAGATGTAGACTTGTATTTTGTTATTATGTGTCAGATAAACAGCTGGTATAGGGTGAATTTACTTGCCCGGTTAAGAAGAACAGAGTGTAGCCAGAAAATTAATGTACGAATATGCACTTGAAAAAACTCTGGATGAATTTGAACCTTCATGAAATGCATTCGTGTCCTGTTTAGATTTGGTACAGATTTAAATTAAGTATCGTTAGTGACTGAAAATGTGTCAATTTCTGCAATCAGTGATTCACAGTGGTGTAAATAGCAGTACAGATATTTATACATGTATATAGAAAAAAGCAAATATAAAAATATAAATAAGCTAAATTGGAGAGGGAATAGAACACATTATAAAGCATGAAATACTTTATATTGGTATTGTGTTATATTTGCAATGCTCCTGTGGTGAAAGTACAGTAGAATAATTAACCTACACAGCTTTAGTGTTGGGTTGACTTCGTATATTCATTTTGAAACTTAATGCAGGAAATAATAAATTGGGAAATATTCCGGTTAGTTTTCAAATGCTGTGATCAGCTGTATTCCTAAACATCCCAATCCCAAATTGAACTAAGTATTGAAAAGGGTTGAATAGTAATATATGAAGGATAACTTGAAGGCACCCAGTTCCCAACAACAAACAATTTATTTCTACATATTTTGTTCCTAAAGCTGGTATCACACGAGCGCTTTTTCCCTCAACATATATCCTCAGCACTGGTTTTGCAGCTTATAAGATCAAATTTTGCTATATTTCGGTCACCTACGATCATCTATCATTAGTCTAGTTTCCGATACCAGTGCATAATAATCCTGAAATGTTGCCATAAAAAAGTTAACCATTGAATGTTGACTATAAAAGCTCTTGTGTGATACCGGCTTAAGGGGAATACTTTGACTGTGTTAGCGTAAAGTGTGTGATGCTCTGGGCGGCTCTGGACGTATTATGCAAACCTTAACAAATGTACTAAACGGATTGTAGTATGTTAGTCTTGTACAAATGTTATCTCCCAAATCGCAAAATGTTTGGGTCAAGTTTATGAACAATATAATGTGTAAATGTCAATATATAGTATTTGCTGGGAGTTAACAATGACTTAAGTTGTGGTGCATTACTCTATAGGTGCCATACTGTATATGTATCTCTGGGCATTAGACTATGAACTTATTATGTGTCGGTGTAAAACATTTGTAAGATAGTGATAAATCTTACAAGTACTAATGTGTCAAAGTTGTGATAAGTGGTGGTGGGTTGAACATTATATGAACACTAATGCTTTCTGTCAGATGGCAGTTTATGCCTAGTATTATACAGGTACCTATCACTAGAAACATTTCTTCAGCTTAGGAATTATCCCTCTTTGTCAAAGGCTGAAGTTTTTGCCCTTTGATTGTTAGAGATCCTTCCTAAGCTGTATCATATAATTTAGGGGTAGATACAATGTAAACTAAGATGTCATCTAATGAAAATGTTATTGAAGAGCAGCAATCAGTGATGTATTGCCATATTCCCTCAACCATTGTGAAATATGGTGAGGTCGCTAATCCTATGACACTAACATTTTTAATGGATATTTTATTATTTATTTATTTGTTTTAATCTGACTATTACTACACAATTTGTTATAGCTTAGATCGGACCTATGGAAGTCAGAGGGTTAATTGAAGAGTCTGTACTCCCTCCGATTCCTAGAGGTCCTTCCTGATCTGTATAAAATCATCTACAGTTTGCCAGAATAAAATAAGAATGGTGGCATCATACGGGAGATGAACTTTTTAAAAATATAAATAAATAGTCTGAACCCTTCAGTACTGTACATTGATGCCATTTTAGTTACATTGAGGTTACCATTAGACAATATTATGCAGCTTAGGCCCCTTTCAGATGCATGTACTTTCCGCAAGTTGCCGTGTACGGCACAGCGCCGTGCATTCCAGAGAGTGTACCGTTGTGTAGACGACCGGATTACCTTGGTAACTTTGCGGCGCTGTATCAGACTGAAAAGGTTGCAAAGGTGACCACGGTGGCCATATACAGCATTTTGCCATGGTTGTTGCATGTTATAGCTTGCATAAACACCCATGACTATTTACGGGCACAGTGCCGACGTAAAGTTGATGTGTATGGCCTTGGGAAGGACCATGAGGAATGAAAGGAGTAATAACTTATCTCGATGAATCTGCCACAGATCCTTTATATCTACTGTATCTATTGCCGGAAGCCGTGATCCCCGAAGAGGTGGCCACGAACGAAATGCCCCCATTTACCTCTGTCCCCAGTCAGTTGATGCCCCTCCTCCCATCCAGCACCGCTTTCACGTAAATACTTCTTAACTCCATCTTTCCAACTCTTTCTCGGTTTACCTCTCCCTCTCTGGCCTTCCACCTCGCTCTCGTACACTCTCTTAGTCATTCTCTCGCTTCCCATACGTTCCACATGGCCGAATCATCTCGGGGTGTTCCTTTTCACACTTTCTAAGCTGCATAAAACTGTCTAACAAAAGCCAGACTGAAATTGAATATGGCATCCTTGGGTTAATGGCATTATTATTTATTTTGATTTTGTGACATTATAGTATGCAAACAATCTACAGTACAATATTTTAACCCTTTCAATATAGTGATATCTTCCGAATGTTGGTGTGGCTATCATTTTACAATTTACTTCAGCTTAGGAAGCACATTAGTAAAAAGGTTACTATTTTATACCTTTTATTCCTTGAGATTCTTCCTAAGCTTAGTAAAATGGTCAAATGTAAGCTTAAAGCTATATAGAATGACTCAATTGTATTGAAAGAGTTCCCAAAATTAGATATATGAAATTTTATTTTTTTGTAAAGTACAATTGTCTAACAGTGTTGGCATCAATGTATATAGGAATTACAGTTTGTTAACCATGAAACACATTTTATAACGTCAATAATACTAAAATCACCGCTGCCTTAACGTCACCACCTGTTGTCAAAACTAATATAAAAGTCGCATTAACCATCTATAGTCTATATTAACCCTTGGAATCCGGGAGGCCTCATATGAGGCAAAACAAAATATTGGCAGGGATCCGGGAGGCCTCGTATGAGACAAAATGCGCGGGTAAAAAGTCGCCGCTAAAAACGTCATAACACGGCAACCACGCGTCGTATCGATGTCATCTTAACGGAATTCTACAGACAACAAAAAGTTCTACAATTTGCAAAAATATTGACTGCTCTAGGTGGTCTCAATCAGTAGCTACTGAATTATGAAGTTTGCCTGTACCAAAAGGGCCCCGGACATAGCGATCGGGATCATGTGAGGCCCCCCGGATTTTGTGGGTTAAGGGGGGATGGTTCACTTTTTGGGCGATTTTTGCATGTATTCATTATTTTTCTAGTTTCCTCCCTAGACCTCCATCAAATTTAAAAAAAACATCCATTAGATCCCCCTTCTAAATTAATTTGTACATTTTTCGGTAGAAAAATGTTTCGGCCGAAGGCCGGGTCTTCCAACATTACAGGCTCACTATCGTTTGCCAGGGAAAAAATCGACACCTAAATAGGTCGACAGGTCTAAATATTGACAAAGAAATGGGGCGAAAGGTCTTAAAATCGACTAACTAATGGGGCAAACATCTTAACATCTGAAAACTAATGGGGCTAAACGAGGGAAAAAGTGGTCCAGAAAACCGGCCCATCCCCCTTAACCCTTTCACACACAGGACGCCATTTGAGCCTATTCTGGGATACTTTAAAGCCTTTGTGACCATCAGGGGTGATTATAAACCTTTAGTTTATTTACTTCAACCTCTGCAGTTGTCTATGAGTTAGCTGTGGGCAGAAAACTAAATTTGGAGAGGTAGTTATAAGATTGAGAGAACTCTATTTCTGATTGCTAATCGGCAACTCTGGCATTCATACGTGCATGAAAGGGATGGTTGGAAGGAGAAGGAGGTCCAGAAAAAAACAAATACCTGTAACTCTCTTTAAGTTGTTGAGTTTTACAAGTGTATGGACATATGTTCTTATGTTTTTATATTGTGTCATTCCTGTTTTGGTTTGTTTATTTTGCAAGTTTTACAATAAAAATAAAGTCTGGTTTGCCCCCTCTGATAGTGTGACATACACAGCTAGACAGGTGGTGGTTTATCTATGATAATTATAATGTAAAACTTGCAAAGTAAACAAACCAAAACTTGAACAAACACAGTTAAAAGACAAAACAACTACCGGTAATCAAAATCGCTATGTGGAAATAACGCTTAAGTAAAATAATAATTTATAAATAAAAGAAGACAATCCACCACAGGTTAGGAGAGAGGTATCCTGACCAGAATTTGAACCCACTCACTCCAGGTATATTTGGAGAGTTAGGCACCACTCGGGCCATGAGTGGATAATATGCTCATGGCCGAGTGGTTACGGTGCCCAACTCTCCTAAATATACCTGGAGTGAGTGGGTTCGAATCCAGTTGGTGGTTTATAAGGCAGGGGTGACTTTGGTATTGCTGACATTGGCATTAATCAGGTGAAGGTTGAGGGTGGAACGACAGAGAACTTAACCCTTTCACTACTGTGCTGTTTGTCTATTCTGGTTCACATTAGACTTACTTTATTAGTTTTAGAACGACCTCTTACGATTCATAAGGAACGTACTATCTCAACTAAACCCTTGACCTCCAAGAATTATAAGGGTAAATACTATCTCTATAAATCCTTGAATGACCTCTTAAGTATTATAATATTTTTTTGAATGACCTCTAAGAATTACAAGGGTAAACACTATCTCCATAAACCCTTTGAACGACCTCTAAGAATATCTCCTATCTCTATTAAGCCTTACCTTCAATTCTTCCTTAATTGAACCTTACCTTCAATTCTTTCTTAATTAAACCTTACCTTCAATTCTTCCTTAATTGAACCTTACCTTCAATTCTTTCTTAATTAAACCTTACCTTCAATTCTTCCTTAATTGAATATAAACCTTCAATTCTTCCTTAATTGAATATAAACCTTCAATTCTTCCTTAATTGAATATAAACCTTCAATTCTTCCTTAATTGAATATAAACCTTCAATTCTTCCTTAATTGAATATAATTGTCTATTGATAGCCAGAATAGAATATAAAATAATCTGACATCGTACTGAAAGGGTTAGCCATTTACAATAACGCCCTAGACAATTGGAAATGTCTCTGAAGTTATGGAAGCGAGAGATTTATACAATTTTGCCCAGAGCAGGTGAATAAATGTTTCTAACTCTGAAAACAATGCAGGAATTCTGAAACACTGATCAAGGAAACCATGATCACTTTTTGTATATTATATAAACTTGATACCTCTATTAATGTAGGCATGTTCCTTACCCATACAGTATATTAATCTACTGTATATACCTATACATAAATGTTTTTCTGACTGATTTCAAGCATTTTGTACTCATGGCAATTATAATGTAAAACTTGCAAAATAAACAAACCAAAACTTATACGAACACAGTAAAAAGACAAAACAACTAATTAAAATTGCTATGTGGAAACAACGCTTAAGTAAAATAATAATTTATAAATAAAAGAACACAATCCACCACATAGGGTGTAAATTCAGATTTATATTAGCTTGAGGTGGCCGACCCGTTAAGAGTCTTATACTGTATGTTGACTCGATGGTCTGGTTAAGGGGACATGGGCCGGTTTTCTGGACCACTTTCTCCCTCATGTTTAGCCCCATTAGTTTTCAGATGTTAAGATGTTTGCCCCATTAGTTGGTTGATTTTAAGACCTTCCGCCCTATTTCTTTGTCAATATTTAGACCTTTTGTGCTATTTAGGTGTCGATTTTTTCCCTGGCGAACGATAGTGAGCCTGTAATGTTAGAAGAACCGGCCTTCGGCCGAGACATTTTTCTACCGAAAAATTTACAAATTAATCTAGAAGGGGGATCTAATGGATGTTTTTTTTTAAATTTGATGGAGGTCTACGGAGAAAACTAGAAAAATAATGAATACATCCAAAAATCGGCCAAAAAGTTAACCATCCCCCCTTAACCCCTGGTACCCGGAAGGGCTCTGAGGAGCCCATAACAAACTAGGGCCCGAAACACGGATGGGCTCTTGAGCACTGTAAGCTTGAAAGCCTATTAAGCGTGTTTTGAAAGCCGTGCGTCCGACGCATGTAAACAAAACTTGTCTTTGCGACACCGCACCTCCGAAACCAAGAAGGAGACGTCGGATCAAAGTTGTTGTATGCATTGACGAGATTAGTGTCTGCAAATGTCCGATATCGCTAACATCGCCTCAAAACTTTCTCCACGGAAATCGTCATCACAACTGAACCAGTTGACTTACAGAGCTCTACTCAATGCCAGTCTACAGATAAGAAACACATCTACGTTTAGAGATGTGAGTGAATTCTCTAGCAGTTAAAATAACAAAGATACGAGTAGCCTATTAACCCCTCAGACCCGGTTGAGCTCTCAGGCACCCATACGCGCCGATCTCAAATCCAAGAACTTGACAAGTGAAGCAGCCCTTAACAGGGTTGCCTGGAACGCCGCCAGTAGGACAAGAGACTGAAGCTGCACTTATGTGTGGAACACTCCGTCTTAAAATTTTATGTATGTATGTATGTATGTACTGTATAACAAACTAGGGCCAGGAACACGGATGGGCTCTGAGGCACCGGAAGCTTGAAAGCCTGTAAGCTTGTTTTGAAAGCCGTCCGTCCGACGCATATAAACACAGCCGGTTGGACCGTCGCCGCGCACCTCCGAACACAAGAAGGAGAGGCGTCTTTTGTTTTTGTGTGGCTGTGTGTTGTTGTTTCATTAGTGAAAATTGTCTCATATGGCTAAAATCACGGCAAAATGTGCTCCACGGAAATCGTCATCACAACTGAACCAGTTGACTTGGACAGCTCTACTCAATGCCAGTCTACAGGTACGAAACACATCTACGCTTGGAGATGCGTGGGAATGCGATAGAAGTTAAAATAACAAAGATACGGTAGCCTAGGCGAGACGTTTTTCGGCCAAATCCCCCGGGTTTCAGGGATCTTATAGAATGCGAAACCGGTCTGTGAGGGTTAAAGACGTTTTTCGGCCAGATCACCCGGGTTTCGCGGATATCCTATAGAAGGCGAAACCGATCTGTGAGGGTTAAGGGAGTTCAAAGCCTTTTAATTGCTGCAGGCACCTTGCAAAATTAATAAAATTGTCTAATTGTAGCCATAGCCAAAATATAATTAAAAAGACGTCGCCAGTACAGAAATGGTTAAAAAGAGAAAAGATATTAGCTTGAGATAAATTCATCTAAATTAACTCTTCCTACGGCTAACCTGAGATATATTTATTTTATTCTTAACTCGTATATTCTAGTATATCGTAACCCAACTTAACCTTATCAAATATAATTCAATCTAACCTTTCTTAACAACGAAACCCATCTAATCTAACCTATCCTAACTTACCGGTAGTTGAACTTACCCTGAATTATATTACCCTATGATATTGCTGTGTGTGCATGTGTGCGTGCGTGTGTGTAGAGTGGATCAGATGGGTACGTCGATGTTGCTGCCGTGCGTACAAAATGCCACAACCTGTCAGAAGAATGAAAAACCTTACTCCTTGGGCCCCAGCTTTGAATGTAAAGTATAGTAACACATATTTGTAATCAATCGTTTCCCTCCCCAGCGACATTAATCCCATCTGTGCCGGCGACGTCTTTTCATTATGTTCTGGCTTCTACTAATCTATTTTATTCAGTTTACTAAGGATCTCTAGCAATTATAAGGCTTTGAACTATCTCGATCAACCCTATTAGCTACCACAGATCCTTCTTAAGCTGCATAAAATCGTCCAAATATAGCTAGAATTAGATACAACAGACGTCGCCGGTACAGAAGGGGTTAATGGACAAAATAACTTTGAAAATTACGATACCTTTAGCAATAGGAATGGTAATCTGTATACTGTACAATACTCGTTCCCACTGTATTCATTCAGTATCAGTCGCTGGGAAGGGAAAGAACTGTTTAAGGGGAGATTTTCACTTGGGATTTTTTATCGAATGCTTTTCTCCCTCATGCTTAGCCCTGTTAGTTTGGCAATTATAGACATTTTGCCCAATTTCTGTCAATTTTAAGACCTTTCATGCCATTTAGGTGTTGATTTTTTTCCTGGCGAGCGATAGCGAGCCTGTAATTTAGTAGGATCCGGCCTTTGGCCGGGACATTTTTCTACCGAAAAATGTACAAATTTACATCGAGGGGGTATTTTTTAAAAGCTTGATGGGGGTCTAGGAAGCAAACTAAAGATCTCCCCTTTAGAAATAAGCACATGTGTCTAGTGTCCTGCTGTTTAGTGAGGCCTTGTAGTCAGATGATGGGTATTTATGTTTCATTATACTTACCACCAGACAAGTTTATTCAGCTTAACACTAAATCAGACCACCACTTTTTCCAGGCAGTATATTTTCAGTTATCAGTTATTAGGGAACTAAAAATATAATAAAAAGATACATAAATGAGCAAATACATATGCCCATCTCTCCTTAATCAGTTATTAGGGAACTAAAAAAGATAACAAACAGATATTTAATTGAGCAAATAAATACGCCTATCTCCCCTTAACCCCTTCCTTACCGAGGATGTATTTTGTGTTAGTCCAGCTATATTTAGACAATTTTATGCAGCTCAGGAGGAAACCGTGGTAGTTTAAATGGATAATCGAGATAGTTTGAAGCCTTTTAATTGCTACACGTCCTCCCTAAGCTGGATACAATCATCTAATACTATCCATATTATAACGACAAGGACAACTCGGTACAGAAGGGGTTAATAAATACCTGTCATCTGATTAAAACGGCTAATAGTATCACTGAGATTTTATACGGAGGCAAAATTCTAGAGTACAAAGAGTTTGAGATACACAATTTTGGAGGTTTTATTATATTTTTGTTTGTATTTATTTTTATTTTTTTATTTTTTTTTAGGTTTGGAAATTGCAGTGCTATTTTTTTAATCCCCCAACTCTTGAGATGTCATTCCTACATTAATATAGAAAATGTAATGAAATCTATATGTTTGGCGGGATAACTGATGTACTGTATTGTAAACTACGGGCAGGCTTAACCCTTTCAGTACAATGGGTTTTTTTTTTACACGCATTAACTGTTAATTATGGCTGTCATTAACCAATTTTTTATACCTTAGGAAGGTCCTTTAGGAATGAGATGGGCGACTTTTCTCTCGATTAACCTTCATACATCCGATATTCCTTCCTGAACTGAATAGAATCGTCCAATGATAACCAGAATAATATGAAAGAATGTGTTCTCGTATACCGAAAGGGTTAATTTCACTAACGATATTATTCAGCGTAGGAAAGATCTGTGGGGGTCTGAAGGTTAATCAAGATATTGTTGACTCGGATTACAACCAGAGGCCCTTCCTAAGCCGAATAAAATCATCTACCGCTAGCCAGAATCAAATCTCGATGATGCCGGGGTACTGAATGGTGTTGAGGGTAGTTTGCTGTTGTTGTATGTACGGTGGTGTTAATAGGTCATGTCTCGGCTGTCATTACGTTTGGCTCGCTCTGTGCTGCATTAATGTCTGTCAGATGTTGAATAGGGTGGGTAAGTGTAGGAACATGTTGGTATATCTCACTCAAGAAGAAGAAATCATGTGTAAATATTGCTGATACCAATTATTGATCAAAACATACTTGGTGCCGAGACATGACTTATTTGGCCGACTGTACTGTAGTGGATGTTTAGGCAGAGACTTAGGGTTGTGTGGCTCGTCAAAAGTGCCGCAAACAGATTTTACAGAGTTGTAGCCGTTTTTTACACTCTTATTTTATGATTCTTAATAGTAGAGAACACATACACACAAATTTTCACTCGCTTTTGCTCTCTCTCTCTCTCTCTCTCTCTCTCTCTCTCTCTCTCTCTCTCTCTCTCTCTCTCTCTCTCTCTCTCTCTCTCTCTCTCTCTCTCTCTCTCTCTCTCTCTCTCTCTCTCTCTCTCTCTCTCTCATGTACACTACAGCCTTAGCCAATGGTAATCCAGTACTATAAACCCTTCTAATACAATGTTTAGTGGCTAACCTCTTAAGCAATGTTCTTGGGAGTCCAACTTTCCCTTTGGAGATAGGCTGGTGCTACAGGTCTCCCTCGATATACGATTGGGTTACGTTCCTGAAAACCCGATCTGAAATTGAAAAATCATATTGCAAACCCCTAAAATGTATTGGGTAAATGGGGATGCATTCTGGGACCAGCCAAAACACAAACACAAACACCTAAAAACCTATAATATTATCGTAAATTGTGGCATCGGATAGTGAGGGAAGCCTGTATCTTGATGGTGCGTCAAAAGAAGTCTTATCCCGTATTCTTAACACTATCTGGTGTGTTTTTGGGGGGCTATTAGGATATTTTGTTTAATTAGTATTGAGGGTTTTGATACCATTTGTCATATTCAGGAAATTTATTTTTAGTTTGCCCCCCCTTAGATTAATAATAATGCCTCCCCAGACCTCCTTCAAGCTAAAACAAGTTCCCCATACCCCATTCAGGCTAAACATGTAAATTTCTCGATAGATAAATGTTCCGGCTAAAGGCTGGTCTCTCCTAGATTGCTGAAATGTTCCGCCAAAGGCTGCTCTCCTAAATACTGTAGCTGACTCGCTATTGCTTGTGCAGAAAAAAATTACACTTGAATGAGGCAAAGTATCTTAAAATCTTCAAACTAATGAGATGAAGCGTCTTTAAAAATTCCAAACTATTGAAGTGAAACCGGTAGAGTCCCGTAGCACCCGCCTGGCGCCAGATAGGGTTAAAGTCCTGTGGGTGACCGTAGAGCTTCTTTACACTATAGTCGTGCTGTACAAGTTCTCAGGAATTATTGGTGTCGTCACTCGTAGATCTGGGCCCGTATACTCAAACCATATACAGTACTGTACTGTACAGGTCTCCCCCGATATACGATTGGGTTACGTTCCTGAAAACCCGATTTTAAATAGAAAATCGTATAGCGAACCCTACATTTTATGGGGTAAATAGGGATGCGTTCTGGGACCAGCCATAACCCAAACCTAAACACCTAAAAACCAATAATAATAACTTAAATTAGGGCATCGGATAGTGAGGGTGACCTGTAGAACATTATAATTGTTCCGCATCATATCTAGAGATCCTGGAGTAAGAGAGAGTGGCTAACTTTTTCTATGGACGCCATATTAATGCCTCGATTATCAAGGAACAAGATTTTATTTTTGTCTTTATATTGTGTTATCCCAGTTTTGTTTTTTGTATTTTGAAAGTTATATATTATCATGTACTGTACAGTGGAATCTCGTATCTAACGAATAATAGGTGCCGAAAAAATTGCGTTAGATCCAGATTCGTTAGATATGAATACATAAACTAATGGGAAAAATGGTAATTGGTGCCAAAATTTAGACAGAGTCCCCATTTTTACCTATTTTTGCCCTTCCGAGTGCTATTTTGTGACATCAAATATATTAAAATCATGTAATATATTAATTATAAGAAGAATTAATAATAAACCAACCTGTGAGTGAATAATGAAGTGTGTAGGTTAGACGATGTCGAAGATATCCGAGCAGGGAGGCTAGGCTAACTGGGATGCGCCGCGCATCTCCTCACCTCCACCACCGCCTCCCTCTCTTAGCATTGCCACTAAAACACGTCTTTGCAACAGATAGGCTGGCTTTAATTTTAGTTTTCTGACTCTTAAAGTTACGCACTGTCCCCTTGGGAAACCCAGTTATTTTCACTATCTCGCAGTTCTTGAGGCCTTTTTCAATTAGTTCAATCACTTTCGCTTTATCCTCTGCCGTATATTTATTCATTTTGTTTCCAACACGCGTAACCCTCTTCGCTGGTACTTTTGTCTTTCTTTCATGCATATTTCCATTCTCACCACTCCTCTCTCCAGTACCTGAGGATTGGGTCGACATCACAAAAGGCGTAACACAACAAAAGCTTAAGGTTGGGGCGAGTAACACAACAAAAGATTGAGTTGGGTTGAGTAATGTAGGCCTAAGGCGCGGACTGGACTGACGACAGTGACGGGGAGGGAGGGAGGAGGGAGGGACGCCACTTAGCTCAGTACGGTAGGCCTATTTGGCGGGAAATTTGTAAATTCGATACCGGGCACCCAGAATAATTGCCGTTAGATATGGATTTTGGTTCGTTAGATTGAGATCGGGTAGAGCTCCAATAGGGTCGTTAGATGCAAATTCGTTAAATCAAAATGCGTTAGATGCGAGATTCCACTGTACAATGTACTGTATGTCCAAAGACCAATCTATATATCTTTTACCATGTATTCCCAAATGTTTATTATGGGTATAGAGATATATAAGTGTAAATTAAAATTTAAAACTTGCAAACTAAAGAGAGGAAAATTTCTCCAAGATGGCGGAGTTTGGCCGATCTCTGTTAGTATAGGGTCTCTAGTTGGATGTAAACAACCAGCATACTAACTTGTTCCACTAATATGTAAAGCATGCTATATTTTGTGTAGAAAGGTACGATTGCCTAGTTACTTGGAGTATGAGCAAGGTATACAGTAATTCCTCGCTTGAAGTTGTGATTACATTCGTAAAAAACAAGACTTCAAATGAAGCAATTGTTTTTTTATTATTTAACTTGCAATTATCCAATATGTTAAGCTCAGTTACAGCACCCTAGAAGGGTAAACCCCCAAAACTGTAACTTAAAACTAAAACAGGGGTCTCAGAACCCCACAATGCCCTTCCAGAGTTAATAATGAAGTACAGTATAACAAATGGAAGTGAATGTTGTTCCCTAATTAATGAACAGTGTAATAACAAGACAACTTAAAATGAGGAGTGCCTGTAATTCCCGAAGATAAAATATGGAAAGTAATAAATGAGTACTGTACATTATATATTAGTTTGTTGTGACTGTGAGGGTCTAACAAGGTGGTAACGTAAGAGCACTTTGAGTATCCGGGCCCTGTGCCGGAGCTGCAGTTGTGGTGCTTCACATTATGGGTCGCGGTCCTAGACGATCCCCGTAATGGTCGCTGGTAATTATCATACTTTAGGTTGGTTGTATTTCTAGCCAATTTATATACGTTTGTTTTTATAATATCAGTGAAAAGTACAGTAATTCTTAGTTCCTGAAAAATAAATTTTTAAATGAAATAACTTTACGTGAAGCAGTGATTAATTTGAATTTTTCTTTCGATTATTATACACCATTTTTGTCATTTTGAGTATAGCAACTTTAAGTTATTTTTGTTCCCTAATTAATGAACCATCTTATAATGCCAACTGGCCATCCCTATTTTGAGTTTTGTTATGAAACTCAGTGGTCTGGTTAAACTATTACATTAAAAAAAAAAAAATACGATATACAATGAGGTGAAATTAGGTGAGTAGTCCCCTTTACTGGAACATTATTGCAGTAAAAACTATGGTATCATAGTGACTGGCTGGGAATACAACAAAACTATAGGAATTGACCACTTGCGAGTTTCAGGCTACGAGGAAGTTAATGGTATAGACATCGATATTTAGCAGAATTAACAGCTAAAATATGGTCTTAGTACATTTACAAATACATAACACCAAATTAATCATACTTTCTATCCATCAAAAATATACAATATTATTTAATTTTTGTATTGAATCCCGGTGGATCACATATATGCTTTCATTAATTTCATTGGAGGTGTTTGGTGGTGTGGTGAAATTAATAAAAAATAGATTACTGTATATTGATGTTTACGGCTCCAACTTCCTTATAGCCTGAAACTCGCAAGTGGTCAATTACCAGCCGACAATGATGAGGGGGTTTGCTTACGACTACGGGCCTAATAACACATTCCAGGATTTGTGAATACTCAGGAAGGTTCGGTATAAACCCGGCAGTTCTGTAGCATCGTTGTCGCCCTCGAGGTCTGGGTCACATAGGCATTTTTCCCACCATCTTTTCTTCTTGTCATCTCTGGTGTAAAAGCTGCTGAATTCATGGTTTATAGGTCTTCAGTCAACTATGAATATCTACCTTCAGTTAAGATGCCAAAACCAATGCAATGCAAACTTTAAAAAAAAAACTCTAATACAATAATTTGTCTATTTTCTTCCAGCTTAGTAAATTGCCATACAGTATTATCATCTTCATTACTTCGTTATAATGAAGATTTTGTAGCGAAATATGTTGCTAATTATGGAAACTTAGCATTAACCCCTTTTGTACCTGTGATGTCTTTTTGTATTTTATTTCAACTTGATTTAGACTTTTATGAAGCTTAGGAAGGATATATGATAGCTAAAAGGATGAATTGAGAAAGACTGGAGCCTTTTAACTGCTAGTCGTTCTTCTTAAGCAGAATAAAATTGTCTCACAGTTACCAGATTATATTGAAAAGAACGTCACTGGTACTGAAGAGATTAAGATGATGCAGAGACATAGTAGTTTCATATTTTCCATTAGGTATCAATAAATCAGTTGCTAAAGGATTCAATTTGCCATCAGCTGGATTGAAATTGACTATAATTGTTGCCAGGATGAAGTTGCTGGAAAAAAATAGTTGTGTGATTCGGGATTGAGACGGTCTTTATTAGGAAATGTGTCCATCTCCCGGGTAGGGGATTTGTAAATGATAAATCCCTCCGCAAATGTAGAAAGAATAATGTGTTTGAGTGGTAGATGGATGCATTTCCGGGTTGACTTTAATTCTTTCGTCCTGCTTATTATACTCTTAAGAAATGTGTTTACTTAAATCTGGTATGTTAAGAGAATTTGTTGTTTATGATAAATATTTCTGAAGTTATTAGTTGCTCCTCAGATTTCTATAGTTTAAAATTTTTATTGGGGTGTGTGTGTATGAAAGGTAGCACGGTGTATGGTGCAGAGTGCTTGTACAAAGTTTACTTGTGGTCAGACTTATGGAAGTTATAAGTTACCTGGCCAGCCCTATATGAGTTGCGTTCTGTTGCTCAGTGGTCTGGTTAAACTACGATTAAAAAGAAAATATATATAAGTTACCTGTACATGATTAATTGAACACAAGTTATGTTAAAGTTTGTAAATTATTCTTATGCAGTAAATAGTTAGGTTTATAGGTGGCTAAGCAAGAGTTTGGTATATGGATATGTAAGATGTAATTCACTCTTATGTTTATGCTAATGTTTTCTTTGAATCATTATTTCCATCATGTAAGTTATGCTAGTACAATCGTGAGTAATAAGGTTACGCTAATTTGAATTTTTGAACACATAAAGATAAGTTTGAAGCATCTGGGATATAATAAGACATGGCATTGTATCATTTGTGTTTGATACTGGTTCAAATGGGTGCATATATATTGCTCACGTCTGTAGGCTACATCCGTTTTGCATAAAAGGGTTAATATGAAATAGGTACAAAATTATAATACAAAGGTAAAAATGATATACTGTAGATACAAAATGCCTGTTAAAATTATTAACTGGGTTACCCTTCCTAGTGAAATGAGTGGTTCGAGCCGCCTTGCACTAGATAGGGTTAAGAAGAGGGCTCACTTTTCCCTTCGCTAAATTTTGTAAACGATCATCTCTCTTACTCTCCCATTAAGGGGAGGCAGACCGTTTTTCTGGACCCCCTTCTCCCTAATGTTTAGCCCCACTAGTTTTGAGATTATAAGACGTTTGACCCATTAGTTTGGCGATTTTAACACCTTTCGCCCCATTTCATTATCAATTTTAAGACCTTTCATGCCATTTAGGTGTCGATTATTTCCTGGCGAGCGATAGCGAGCCTGCAATTTTAAGAGGAAATTTTTTCTACCGAAAAATTTAAAAATTTATCTTGAAGGGGGTCTAGGGGGTGTTTTTATAAGCTTGATGGAGGTCTAGCGAGGAAACTAAAAAAAAAATATGAATAAATTAAATAATAGACCAAACAAATGGTCAGTCTCCCCTTAAAGGTTTGGGGACATTGAGAAGAGGAAAGGGGAGCGCCTCCTTTGTGTTTCAAACCATATAAGGTGGTGTGTAGCCTACATCTGAATACAACTTTGGTGTTCAGGAATGGGTTGCTCCCAGTCCTGTAGTTATATAAGTGTAAATATTGCCATGAGAAATTACTCTTCGTCCTCGGCCAAAAGGGTCAGTTCGTCCTACTTAAGCTGGTATCACACGAGCACTTTTTCCCTCAACATTTAACCTCAACACTGGTCTGGCATCTTATTAGGTCAAAATTTCAAATATTTCTGTCACCTAAATTCATCTACCATCAGTCTAGTTTCTGATACAAGTGCAAAATATTCCAGGAATGTTTAAAGAAAAATGTTGATGATCGAATGTTAACTATAAAAGCTCTCGTGTGAAACCGTCCTTAGAAATACTGTACTCTTAACCCTTTCAGCACGATATCATTTTCGTCTTAGTCTGGTAACCATTAGATAATTTTCTTTAGCTTATAATCTACTTCTAGAACTCGAAGGCTAAATACAATCTAAATTCATATTATCACCAACTTACCAATTAACTTACAAATACAGTACTGTACAGTAAACCTAATGACTACATGTGGTACTCCAAAGATTCGAACCTAGGATACTCACACCGAAATTCCGCGCATTTTTAAACGGTATAAAATTGTCTATTGTTAGCCAGAATAAAAGACAAAAAAGGTGTCATCATGCTGAAAGGGTTAATATTCTTTGAAAATAGGGAAATATTTATTTCACTTGTGTTACAATCAGACAATAATATGATTTTGACTGAATTGTAACCTCTGTTAACTATTATTTAGTTAACTCGATCTTAAGTATATTAATATTCTCAATGAATATTTCAAGCTTATACTTTCAGGCGAGAGAGAGAGTTAGAGGGGTATGCCATATGAATGTTATTATTGGAAGCTCATATTTGTTATGGTTATGCATAACAAATTCCACATTAGAGGATGACCATGGCAGAAAGACCTTCAAGTTTATTATACTTTATCCACATCTCTTCTTGCATGTGCCACAATGCTTATTCCAATACGTGAAAGTCATACTAATACAAGTTTAATTTTATGAGACTTACAATCATTAAAGGTACTATATGCCACATTACGACGACAATCTATGACTCTAATGGATGTACTTTTGATAATGTCATTAATTGTGTTCGTAATGTGGCATACAGTAATTAATTGTTTAGCATCTTAGTTGAGTAATATTTTGTGCCGTGTGCTGTTGTTGCTGCTGTTGCCCCTGCCGTATAGACCGTGTGCCAAACAGTTTATTTTAGTGCCATCTTGGTGCCATTATAAGAAATACCCATAACCAGTAAAACGGTCAACATTAGCCAAACATTGTCTGAATATATGTTGTTTCCCATGTCCAGACGAGTCATTTGAGACTAGTTTGACATATTTATCACGTTTTACAGTTTGAGGCAAAAATCAGTGTTTCAAAACTCCAATGGAAATTAATTGAAAAGGGGCTGCTAAAGCCAACATACTGTAGGCTAAACCTATGATTCCTCCCTATCTAAGTTTGATTATATTGCCTTTATGATTGTGTGTGCCAATTTTGATACTTTCATCAACAAATGCACTATTCTTCTACCTAACTGCCTCACTACAGGGGTGTGTGTGTGTTTTTAAGCTTGAAAAAAGTCTAGGAAACAAATGATTCCCCCCTTTTAAGTCAACTGGGTAACCAAAATATGCACCACCCATTATAAAGTACAGTACAGTACTGTATTTTGGTTTAAGGGAGATCCTTCACTTGTTCGATTTTTTTCATTTATTTATTATTTTTCTAGTTTCCTCGCTAGACCTCCATCAAGCTTAAAAAGACGCCCCCTAGACCCCCTTTCAAGATAAATTTGTACATTTTTCAATAGAAAAATGTCCCGGCCGAAGGACGGTTCCTCTTAAATTACAGGTTCGCTATCGCTCACCAGGAAAAAATTGACACCTAATTGACAGGAAAGGTCTTAAAATTGACAGAAATGGGGCGAAAGTTTATAAAATCACCAAACTAATAGGGCTAAAGATGAGGGAAAAGGGGGTCTAAAGAAGCAACATATCTCCCCTTAAATATTGTGAGTAACTCCTTCGTCCCCAAGCCGTCCTTATTTTACCTCTTGCCTCGCCATTTCCCCAAGCCGTCCTTATTTTACCTCTTGCCTCGCCATTTCCCCAAGCCGTCCTTATTTTACCTCTTGCCTCGCCATTTCCCCAAGCCGTCCTTATTTTACCTCTTGCCACGCCATTTCCTCCAATCATTTCCACTAACATAAATCATCCAGAAAAAAATATATGTGTATTAATTTCATAGTGTAAGTAGTACAGTCCTGTATTTTTTTTTTAATTCATTGTTTATAAATATATGCAAATACTGTATTATGTTACATAGCAGCATACTTCAGCACTATTTGTGCTTTGATCCATCCTGATCTGTCCCACGCTATATTTATCTAATTCAAACAGGTTTTTATAACAACATTGAAATATTATCGAAATTAATTTATAATAAGTAAGGAATGGAAGTTTCCATTGGCGTACTATTTAACAGTCTCAGTACGGACGACGTCTTCCTGTTACATTGTGGCTGTTACTAGATGATTTAATCAGTTTAGGAAGGACCTCTAGCACTAATAAGGCTAGTAACTATCTCAATTAACCCCTACTACACTCCCAGCGACAGCGCACAGCCGTCAAGAAAAAAGTGACTCCCCAATACCTGCGACGGCTCTCAGACGTTCTGCTTGTTCTGCTAATATCTAGCTGGAGCTGCTAACATGACTTGGAGGCACTGTTGTGAGGAGTTGGCAACACTTATCATGTTCCCTCTCAGCTACTCCGGGGCCCCGGCTGATTCAGTTACCCACCAACTCTTGAGCTGTGAGGGTGTTGTCTCGTTGCTTATGGCAACAAGTCTGGTACTGGAGGGTGCACTTTTATCTACTATGCCATGGTACAGTAAGGGCTAAACCATCTTAGCTACTGTACTACAGATCCTTCCTAAGAGGCTAAAAATTGTCTTAATATAGCTAGAATAAAATGAAATAGACATCATCCGCACTGAAAGGGTTAAGCATATGGTGTAAGTTATTATTATTATTGCTAGAAAGTAATTCATACCCTCTTCTTTATCTTGAGATTTGTGTGTTATGACCGGGTAGTGCTGAATGACTGGTGGATATTAAAACTAATGTGAACGAGAATATGAATTAATGTTTCGATGGGCATTGTGCTCATTAACATTCCATATATTAAGTTACAGAATTCTAATTTTTATATTATGATTATCTAAAATTATATTAATGTTCACTCTTTTTATGGACTAGTTTCATATAATTTGGATAGAAATCTATAGTTGAATTTGTTAAGGTACTTTGGAAGTTTTAGATGCAACTGAGCTGTAGTCCTAAGCAATTAATAAGGTCATGCCCTTTTGAATCTTTGAACCTTACAACCCCTTCAGCACAATGACGTCATTTCCATCATATTCTGGTTACTATTAGACAATTTGCCTTAGGTTATAATCTACCTCTAGGATTCCAAGCGGTAAATGTGATCTTAATTAACCCAGTGAGTAATACAGGTCCTTCTAAACTGCATAAAATCATCTAGTTATAATGTAAAACTTACAAACCAAAACTTATACGAACACCGTAAAAAGACAAAACAACCAATCAAAATTGCTATGTGGATACAACGCTTAAGTATAATAATAATTTATAAATAAAAGAACACAATCCACCACATAGGGTGTACATTACTACATGAGCAAGTTAATCTGGTTCCTTTAGCCAGAAGCAAAGGTAAAAAGATGTCATTGTGCCTTATGAGGGCTGCAGCCCAGTAGGCTGTTGAAAAAATAGCTCCTTCTTTCTCTCTGAAGGGGTTAAGCCTAGTTGTGAAGCATCTAGGGTATAATAGAGAATTGTATGGTTATGTTTGGTTACAATACAGATTCAAATGGGTGTGAAGCTGTTAATTCTTAGAAGATTATGACACATTTTGTCTGTTTATTCTGGCTATCATTAGACGATTTTATGCAAATTTAGAAGGATCTGTGGGAAATATAAGGGTAAACTATCTATCTATTGCCTGACGCTGTGATCCCCGAAGGGGTGGCCACTATCTCACCATCTCAATTAACCCTCTGATTACTACTACTGTACTACTACTACTACCACCCGGTACTTCTAATACTACTACTACTTCTACTACCCTCTGACTTCCATATACCCTCCGTAATCGGAATGAAATTGTCTAATAATAGCCAGAGAACAGAAAAGAAACCTGTCATCGGATCTTCTAAGGGTTAATACTGAAGACTACCCCCAGGCTACTTGCAGGTCACGGTGCCTTTGTTGGTGTCTATTACTGAATACCAGATGCTATTATAGGAGTGCTAATTTGATATGCTTTTAGTAGTTAGATATAGAACATGTAGGGGAGAGAGAGAGAGAGAGAGGAGATACAAGACAGAGAAGCTACACTAAAGAGAGAAAATGCATGAGAGAGAGAGGAGATACAAGAGAGAGAGAGATTAAAGAAAGAAAATGCATATGTAAGAGAGAGAGAGAGAAGTACCACAACCACAATCAGTCAAAGTTCTCCAATCTCTGGCAATCGGTGTGTTTACAGTAGTTTTGTCTCAAGCATCGTATTTGATATTTTAAATTGGCTCGATTTTATTATGTGTGGCATTTAACTTTCGCTGATATTACACAAGCACTTCTTTCCTTTCCATTTATTTTCGACAGCTTATGAGGTAAACTTTTAACATTCTGTCGCCCAAATTAATCAATCATCATTCTATTTTCCGACCCCAGTGCAAAAGAGAATGTTACCAGAAAAATATTAAGCAAGGAAGGTTAAGCATTAAGGGGAGATTTTTATTTGTATTTATATTTATATATACTGTACAGTATATATATATATATATATATATATATATATATATATATATATATAATTATATATATATATTTTCCTCCCTAGACCTCTATCAAGCTTAAAAAACTACCCGCCTAGACCCTCCTCGCAATAATATTTTTGCATTTTTCGGTATAGAAATGCCCCGATCAAAGGCTGGTTCCTCCTAAATTGCAGGCTCGTATCACTCGCCACAATTTTTTTTACATCTAAGTGGCACAAAAGATCTTAAAATTGCCAAGCTAATAGGCCGAATGCCTTAAAATATCAAAACTAATGGGGTTAAACATGAGGGAAAGGGGTCCAGGAAAAAAATAATATATGACACTGATGTGATACTGTCATTACTGGTGCCAAGAGAAGTTGACAGTGTCTATGTGTATATTGTTATTATTATTTGTTATGATGTTTTAGTGCCACATAGTCTAAAACTTTTAGGCTTATTGCTATACCCTGTTCCAAATAGGTACGCCCGAAATCATGAATCCTAATCTCTGTAACTTAAAAACAGCTAGAGAAAATGGGCTGTGAAATTCCACGCCTATTCCCTGGCTGACCATTTCCAGATGTTAGTAAAAATGGCTTGAATACTCTAGTCGTTTGTGAGTTATAGAGGTTAATGCTCAAGAGTTTTGGCCTATTTATTTGGAACAGGGTACAGTATACTCATTATTATTGTTATTATATTATTATTTGCTATGGTATATATGTGGAGCAATGCTGAAGAGGCCTGAAATATTCATTGAACATATTTAGGACAGATGTTTATATTGTTCCCAAGCAAGGCATTACATTATATTTTCTACTGTTGTATATATTTGTATTGAATTATATAAAGTTTCTTTCCTCACAGGTTCTATTAGGGTTTATGAGAAGGTTATATTTATTTTATAGTGACCACGGCTGCTGGTGTAAGGATTTTGCGAACTTCATATTGTTATGTATATTTTTGTTATGTAGACTTATTCAGGGTGTCAAACCAGAACAATTTTGTTTGAAGACATATGAATTCAATGAAACTAATGAATACATGTGGCACTCCAAAGGATTCGAACCTAGGATACTCACACTCAAATTCCGCTCAATAACCATTACGCTGTCAAGACAGTTAAATGAGAAGGAATACAAGAAATATAACATGAAATAGCTTTGTTTTGGTCATTTTATCACTTCCAAAGACATAATTTGAACCATAAACCATAATTTTATATTTACTTACACGATAATATAAACTAATAATAATGGAATAGGCTTTGGTTTGACACCCTGACTATTACTTTATTACAGGTCTCCCTCCATTTACGACTGGGTTACATTCCGGAAAACCCGATCTTAAATAGAAAAATAGTATAGCGAACCCTAAAATTAATGGGGTAAATGGGGATGTTTTCTCTGACCAGCAAAAACCCAAACCCATAGCGAACCCTAAAATTAATGGGGTAGATGGGGATGTTTTCTCTGACCAGCAAAAACCCAAACCCATAGCGAACCCTAAAATTAATGGGGTAGATGGGGATGTTTTCTCTGACCAGCAAAAACCCAAACCCATAGCGAACCCTAAAATTAATGGGGTAGATGGGGATGTTTTCTCTGACCAGCAAAAACCCAAACCCATAGCGAACCCTAAAATTAATGGGGTAGATGGGCATGTTTTCTCTGACCAGCAAAAACACAAACCCAAACACCTAAAAAAAAAACAATAATAATATGGTAAATTGAGGCACCGGATAGTGAGGGAAACCTGAAGGTGTTGAATCTCAAGTAACATGTGGTTCTTTGGGTAGCGGTGTGTGTTGACTCAACCTCCGGGCTGTTCAATTGACTACTTGAGAGTTTGGGCTGCAAGGAAGTTAAAGCTGTGGACATCGATATCTTGCCGAAATACAAGCTATAATATGTATTGTAACTCAGTGGTCTGGTTAAACTATTATATATATATATATATATATGTGTGTGTATAAGCTAAAATATCTTTGTACTACACATATGAATACATTAATTCAAATTAAAAACAATATCCATCCAATGAAAACACACACATTTATGTATTTCTGCTAAAAAATAAAAAAATATCTAAGGCTTCAGCTTCCTTGTAGCCCCCAAAACTCCCAAGTGGTCAATTCCTCAACTTCCTGGAGCCTAAGTCATTATGTTCTTCCTTTTGTTTGTTTAACCGGCCACGCTTAGTGCCATCCTATGCTAACCAGCCACACAGTCTTTCACCACCCCTCTACCACTTTACTCTCGGGTTGCCCACTAGATGCTATTTACTAAATTCACTTGCATAAGTTTTAAAGAGTAGTACAGAAACAATTAATTCTGTATATTATAGTTAACATATCTAGAGAATACAAATTGTTTTTATTTGATATGCCTTTAAGCTTCAGTGTATCAATACATTATTTTCTTATAACTACAGTATCTAGACTTTTCCTACCTGATAGAAATAGCATATTTTAAAATATTATATACAGATATAGCCTATATGTATGCTATACTGGGCAGGCAAGGGAAAGTATTCCAGATAATAGTACAGTACAAGGCATTTTCATAGAATAACTATTGTTTATTCATTCTTCAATATCTTATTGGTTTGTGTTACACTTAACCCTTTCAAGACTCGAGGATGACGTTCTTCATTTTATTCTGGATATTACTAGAAATTTTTTGAAATTCAGGAAGGATCTGTGGGAGTTGAGAGTTAATAGAGATACTGTAGTTTGAAGCCCATTTGACCCATAAAGGTCCTTCCTAAGCTGAATAAAATTGTCTAATGATAGCCAGAATACAGTACCGGTACTATGAAGAAATATATCCTAATATTGAGCGGGTCAGCAAAAGAGGAGTCGCGTGAAGACAACGGCTGAATGTGAAGTAGAATGATGAGTGTTAGGGAATACAAATGTCAGGTGTTAACTGAAGGGAGTTCTTTATTTCCTTCAGTTTTGGTACAATACAAACGGCCATACTTTTATTGCAGCTTGTAAGTTTCTGTTATATTAAAACTGGAAAGTGTTATTGGGTACTTTTGTTCTATCCTGAAATTACTTACTACATGTTCCCTAGGCTGTCTGACCGAACAGCCCCAAGGGCCGGAGCAAGGCCAAGGCCATAACCGAGTGCCTCCCTGCTTTACCACTAAGAAAGCCCAGGTGACCGAAGCCGCTCCCAGGCGAGGAGCTGAGGAAGGTGCAGAAACGCCCGGGACACCGAAGCCCCACCGAAGGCCCTGTGGCCCCTAACAATTATTAAGGGAAAGTTGAGGGGCAAAGGAAAAATGTGAAGCTTTGGCTCCCTAGTCTGCTTACTACAGTAATACTGTACGCAAGTGTGAACATGGGAGCTGCATGAATTCTCAATAGATGTATGGTAGTGCTAATAAGTAATGTCTCATTTGTCATTATGTCATCGCTTTGTAGGCTACTGTAATAATGTATGTCAGATGTTGAATAGGGTGAGTAAGGAAAGGAACATGTTTATATATCTCACTCGAAACAAATAAATCAAGTTTTAGATATTGCTGATACCAATTATTGATCATACTATACTTGGTGCGGAAGCTTCACTTACTTAGCTGACTGTACCTGGCATGGTCAGAAATTTATGGAGAAGCAAATATGGTACACTGACAAAATATTTTGAAAATTTTATTGAACCATGTTAGTAGGACTACTTTTTGCTCTAACTGATGCACACTGTCTCAAGTATATCATAAGGCGGTGTTCAAATATTCCTGACCATGACTGTACAGGCTCCAAAATGGGCCCTCTCCCTCTGTGATTTTGATTATAAGTGTATAATTAGGGTAGGGGTAGGAGGGAGATAGAGAGGTAGGAAGACCTTGGATGACATTTTTGAGATTGGTTACTAAGGTAATAAACATTATTATTCGAGAGGAGAGAATCCCAGATGTTTGGCATAAAAGTAACAGTAAATATACTAGAATAAGGAGGATTCTTTAGATAGGGGCAATTATAAGGGCCTGAAAATGCTTGACCAAGTCATGAAAGTCTGTGAGAGAATCTAAGGAATGATCAGAGAAAGCATTTCTTATGATGATACGCAGTTCGGTTTCATGCCAGGATGTGGTAGCCTACAATCATTGCTATCTTCATAGTCAGGCAGTTGCAGGATAGGAATCTCTATCTTGAGTGTATAGACCTGGATAAGGCCTTTGATAGGGTGCCCAGGGATGTTGTGCAGTGGGCTATGAGAAAACTTTGCATAGAGGAGTGGCTGGTGCGTGTGATAATGAAGATGAATGAGGGCTCACGAATAGCAGTGAGGGTGAAAGGTGTTGTTGAGTGAGGAGCTTTCAGTTAGTATTGGAATTCACCAGGGTTTTGTGTTCAGCCTTCTCCTCTGTGTTAAGATTTTAGGAACTGGGCTCCCTTGGAAACTGCTTTATGGCAGATCAATCAACATGGCTGGCACCTCCACAAGTGCCAGTAGCCCCGCCCACTGCCACACCTAGCTCACTCTTAGTAACAAAGAGGACATTCTTCCCCACACTTCCACCACCGGTGAGGCAGAAAGAAACCAGATAACATACTCAGTAGTGAGAGTCTTTGCAAGACCACTCCAAAGTCATATTTTGAATAGGTAGGACTTAGACCACCTCGGCTCAACGAGTACCTCTCTTGAGTCACACAACGGCTACCTGTCCTGAGGCAAGTACAGCGGCTACCTGCCCTGCTCTAAACTCATCCATATTTTATTTTTTTTTTTTTTTTTTTTTTTTCTATGTGATTGAGGGAGGCAAAAGGCATAACTGCCTATAGCGAGTGCCTCCCCCATAGTTGAAAGAGTGACAGGGCCAAAATCAAGGGACGTTCGAGCCAAAATGCCTGGACACACGGAGTTTGAAGCAATTTAAGTCATAGGAAGAGGGAAAGACTGATTCTGGGAGAGAGTTCCAGAGCTCAGATGTTGAGTAGAAGAAAGTTTGAGAGTAACGTTTCACTCTTGGGTTGGAGAGTTGCACAGAGTAGGGGTGGGATTGAGTTGCAAGACGGGTACCACGTGCCCTACGTAAAGGAGGTGGTATGCACTGGGATAGCTCTGAGGAACACTGATTATTATAGTAGCGATAAAATAGCGAGAGAGTCATATTCATCGGCTACCTGGCCTGGGGAAAGTTTGGTGACTACCTGTCTTGAACAAAATTAACCAATTACCTATTGTGAGTTGCCCCAGCTGACCAGAAGGAAGAGAGGAAGAAGATACCAGAGGACACCTCTTCATATTTTTATATATATAGCCTATATTTGTTTTTTTGCTCACTTTTTAAAATCCATTACCTCACCAATCTTTTACCTACTACTACTCCAGGGAAATCACTATACTGTAATTTGAATAAGAGTTACCATAGTGCTTGTTGTTCCCCCCATAGTCGGGATCCGTAAAGATGAAACAGTCCACACGCTCTTTACAATTTGCCTGATATACTTATATCTCAGATTTCCATTGGTCATATTCCACCAGTGGCTATCGAGATCTATTTATATTTCAATTACAGTAATATCACATCTTCACAACACCTACTCACAAAACACAAATATATAACAAACGCTCATCTAACTCCATTCACTACCAGAGACATTCCCTATAGCAAAGTTCTATTCTGTTTGTTAAATAAAGTACTGTACTGTAGTATAATGCTTACTGTAACATTTTGTAATTTTGATCATTCCTATTGTATGTTATGTTCACTTGTCTTATTACATAGTCTTATTAGTAAACTCATATAAACTGTATATGGGTGTCTTTAAAAAATCTAAGTGCCTCCAGTAGAGTAGAAACCCATCCTATTAATGCTTTATTGTGTACTATAAATATAACCGCTAAGTAATTGGCATTATAGTATGCAAAGATATGACATTGTGTTGATAATGACCGGCTTGAGAGTGTGAAATTTGGCAATGATCGAGTCGCTGGAGATGGTGGACAAGTTTTGCTACTTGGGAGATACCATGGTATAAATACAACAGTCCTTAACCCATCGGCTGCTGGAAGACTCTTAAGAGGTTCTACTGGGCGACTGCTTGAAGACTCTTAAGATCCTAGGCCTAAAGAAAAAACATTTAAAACACCAGTGGCACTTCAAAAAAAAAAAATTGTGTTTAGGCGAGATAATTTTCCTCCATAACTTTCTACCACTCCTACACATGTGTCCCCCCCCCCCCCCTTTTTTCCCCCCTCCTCAATTATCAGGTATTTTCTCTATTATTCCCGATATTTATCAATTATATTCGTGGGAGGACAAGTATGAGAGAGGGAAGAGGGTGGAGGAGTGTAACTCCGACCCTCCAAGTCATTCTGAGTCCACCCTTTGTCTCTTAAGTGCCAAGCGAGACACGAGAGAGGGAGGGTGTTAGTCTGTCACTGCTCAAGGTCAGATTATGACCGCGGGGCTAAAATATACAATTTTCACCAGCCAATTGCTGTTACCACTTGTTTTATTGCAAGTAAAATAGGCGCATATGGATAAGTATTAATTATATATATGGTAAATTAACGATCTTAGTGAGGAATGAATCAGAATACCTGAGCACAGTGGTGTGGTGTAAAGGCTACTACAGGGGCTTAGCACTTGCCGGGTTAAACAATGTGAGATAGCCTACTACCTAAACAATGTGAGATACTATCTCTGCCGGTGGTGGGACTGAGGCTGCCACAATCAGCGCCACAATCACCAGAATTAGATGTGGCTGGGGAAAGTTCAGATAATTCTGCCAATTCTAACCACAGAAGATAGGTGAGGATGTCCATCATCCACATTATGTGACCAATGTGTTGGTAAGCCAGGTAAGATAATGCAATCTTTGCTGGCAAGTGTATCAGGTCAATGACATGTCACACTTTCCAGCAACACATCAAGGTGGTTGATAAATGATAATAATAATAGCCTGGGGTGCCAGGAAGGATGTAGGCCTACAGCCCTGTAATTGGGAGCACTTCTTCTCCCAACAGTCTCACATTGGTCCCTGTAGGTTATTCTTTTCTTGATACACCCTTCAGTGGTTCAACACAAATTCCCCACTGTTTCATTTTTTGATTTTTTAATTTTGTTATGGGTTGAAGGGCTGGAGGATCCGAAGACCCCTTTTCACCCTACCGCGTAACCTATTTTACTGTCAGGCGAAACAGAGGCAAGGGGTGTGAAGAGATTGCCCAAACGATCTCCACCAGCCGAGAATCGAACTCGGTCCTCCCGGTTAGAAACCGAGCGCTCTACCAATGTCGCTACTGGTGATCTAATAATAATAATATTTCTTAAAGCTAGCGCATGCTTAGCTGGCTTAGCATGCGCTAGCTTTAAGAACTATTATTATTATTATTATTATTATTATTATTATTATTATTATTATTATTATATCACCCCCTATTCCCCACTGGTGTTATATATATGAATTAGTTACCCATTAAAATCCGTTTTCTACAAAGATCATTTTAAATTTACGGGTAACTAAGTAAATATCAATTAATCATATTACGTCGAATATTGTTTTTCTGGTACAGTATTTACAAAAAGTCCTTAATTACTAATTTTACACTAAATAATTAAGGGGCTAGAAAACTATTTTTACAAATATGTAATTATAAAACTATTTTCGACGCCTTTGGGACAGGTGATTTTGTTTGTTTACATAGCATATTTTCTAAATATTCACCTGTATCATACCGCCGGGTGTTTGTATATTTTTGTTAGTACCAATGAGAATATTATCTCTTATTAAAGCATTATTATATAATTTATAACATTTACAACAACTTTAATTTAAATAGGGCCTAGGCCTATATGGAATTAAATACTAGCTCTTACTGGTGATGACAAGTGCTGTAGGCCAGGACCAGACTAGGCCTACAACGTCCCGCTCCTGTGGCCAAACGATCAGGTTCAACAGGTTGGGTGGGATGAACCAAAGTATTTGACTATTTGGAGGTGATAGGCTAATCAACTAAAGTGACTTATCCCATCAACAGGCTGTATGTTAGTGCTTCCTCCTGTAAGGTAAATTACACTTTACTTTTTGGTATTTGTGCAGTGTGCACTTGTGTAAGTTGTGTAGTAGGCTAGGCCAAGAGCTAGGATAGGCCTATTGAAAGTCTGACATTGAAACCATCCAATCAAATGGGTTATACTGATGTTTTGGACCGACAGTTAACCCATCGATCTTTTTAGGCCTAATAGCCTCAAAGTAATAGGTCCCTAGGTCCGGTAGAGCCAGGGTGTCAATCCACAAAATATGAATTGTGTTATCATTATGGTTTATTATTTTGTTATCATTATAGCGCGGCGAAGGCGCAAGCTCTAAGGGGGTCTAAAACAGTATTTCCTGCAATAAAAAACCGGTAAACCTGACTTTTTGGACCGACAGCGATTTCAGTAAGTTTTATTTTGTTTTTTGTAATTTTTCCTTCAGATATAGTGTTGTTTTATACTGAAGAGGAGCGGAAATGAGTATTTACCCATTATCCAATAATCTAAAAACACGCCCCTATTAGACTATTTTTTTGTTTTTTTAATGTCTAGGCTATTAGCCTAACCTAACAACCTTACCTAACCTAACAGTATATGGGTGGGGGCTGCCGCCCCCACACCCCCGCTGGTTGGGTTACTTTTTTTTTTTTTTTTTTTTTTTTTTTTTTATTTTTTTTTTTTTTTTTTTTTTGTTTGTGCCATTAGCCTAACTTAACAACCTAACCTAACCTAACCTAGTATATGGGTGGGGGCTGCCGCCCCCACACCCCCGCTGGTTGGGTACTGGCTGAAATACTTATTGTATAGGCCTATACATGTATTTTAGCGTTTTTTTTTGTTCTCCCTTATAATACATTTCCGCTCTTAATGCCATATATAGCAATGATGTATATGCTCTACCGGACCTATTAGGCCTAAACAGATCGATGGGCTAACTGTCGGTCCAAAACATCAGTATAACCAAAAAAACAATCAAGATGGAAAATATGGAGACCAAAATTGTGTCAATTTAGCCTAGCCTACCCTTTTTTTTGGGGGGGAGGGGGGGGGGGGAGTTTCTGTTATCATTATACAAAAAGTTCATTTGTGTTATCACTCAAAAAAACAGCGTCGTTTGACACCCTGGGAAGAGCATATACATCATTGCTATATATATATGTCATTAAGAGCTGAAATGTATTATAAGGGAGAAAAAATAAAAAATGCTAAAATACATAGCCTAGGCTATATACTGTAAAACAAATAGTTTTTCAGCCAGTACCCAACCAGCGGGGGTGTGGGGGCGGCAGCCCCCACCCATATACTAGGTTAGGTTAGGTTAGGTTGTTAAGTTAGGCTAATAGCACATAGCCTAACAAAAAAAAAAAAAAAAAAAAAAAAAAAAAAAAACAGTAGGCCTAACCCAACCAGCGGGGTTGTGGGGGCGGCAGCCCCCACCCATTTACTAGGTCATCGATCTTTTTAGGCCTAATAGGTTCGGTAGAGCATATACATCATTGCTATATATGTCATTAAGAGCTGAAATGTATTATAGGCCTAAGGGAGAAAAAAAAAAACGCTAAAATACATAGGCCTATACAGTAGCCTATAGGATAATAGGCTAGGACCTACTGTAAAACAATAAGTTTTTCAGCCAGTACCCAACCAACCACCCATATACTAGGTTAGGTTAGGTAAGGTTGTTAGGTTAGGCTAATAGCATAGAACATTAAAAAAAAAAAAAAAAAAAAGGCCTAGGGCCTAGGCTAGTCTAACCCAACCAGCCGGCGTGTGGGGGCGGCAGCCCCCACCCATAATACTAGGATAGGTTAGGTAAGGTTGTTGGGTTAGGCTAATGTCTTCCCAAAGTTGACTATTTTTATAACATGAGATATTAGGCTAGGCCTACCCATTCCACCCCGTGAAGTCCGAGCCAGCTTTCGTCAAAAGTTGGCTCGGGTATTCACAAAATTGGGTTGTATGGGTTTGCAATTTGGGAAAACCCGAGCCAAGTTTTGATACAAAACGCGATATTATTGTATTTTTACGCTTTTAACCCCTCATTTTCCCTGAACTTCATAGCCCTCCCTACTAGTGGGGGGCGTGTTTTTAGATTGTTGGATAATGGGTTAATACTCATTTCAGCTCCTCTTCAGTATAAAACAACACTATATCTGAAGGAAAAAATACAAAAAACAAAGTAAAACTTACTGAAATCGCTGTCGGTCCAAAAAGTCAGGTTTACCATCATATGGCCTAATTCAACGAATCAAACCAGCTAATGAGATAGCCTAATCGGTAAATTTCTATAATTGCACCTAGCCTAGGCTAGCCTACGAGCTAAAAAAATATTATTGTAGGAAGGTACGACGAGCCTACGAGGTAAGTGATGTGGTATAGGTGGCAATATGCGGAAATGGATTATAAGGGCCCGGCATTCCAACCCCTCTGACAAAAGTCTATCAATCTAGATGTGACACGGATTGTACAATGTTTCAGATTCAGAGAATCAGAGAGACATTAGCCTAACCTAACAACCTTACCTAACCTATCTTAGTATTATGGGTGGGGGCTGCTGCCCCCACACCCCCGCTGGTTGGGTAAAACGGTAGAAATCCAGTTGGGGAGGAGTGAGTAACCGTAGATTTTCATAAGGGGGTCAGAGGGAGCGGAATGCCCTTATAATCCATTTCCGCATATTGCCAACTATACCACATCACTTCCCTCGTCGTACCTTCCTGTTAAATACAATAATACTGTAATTTGTTTAGCTCGTAGCCTAGGCCTATAGGTGCAATTATAGAATAATTCCGCCTAATCATATCCAATAATAATACTGTACAATCAAGTCAACGTTTGACTTGTTGGTTCGATTATGCCTAGGCTAGTCCTTTTTTTCTCTTCTTTGCGATGGAACATTCAGCCTTCAAGCTTATCACGGAAAAGTTGCAGTTTTCACCACTAACCATCTTGTAGCCTACTCCTTCGACCTTCGTAGTTGAAATAGAGACCAAAGTAGGACAGTAAATGAGTAAATACTAAATACGGTTGACTAGGCTAGGCTAGAATGATTGGTCAAATTCACGCAAACCTTTCGCGGCAATATTCACCACTCTTGGAGTCTCGGTTACGACCATTAGGATGATTAGGAATTTAGGCTAGGGTTGTTGTTGTTCCCCAAGCTGCCTGGCCGAACAGCCCCAAGGCCCCGAGCAATTCCAAGGCCATAACCGAGCGCCCCCACAGAACCCTCCCTGCCGACCACAATAAAGCCTGGGTGACCGAAGCCACTCCATGGCGGGGAGCTGAGGAGGGTGCAGAAACGCCCGGGAAACCAAAGCCCCACCCAGGGCCCTGTGCCCCTCAGCAATTATGAAGAGAAAGTTGAGGGGCAAGGGAAAAATGTGACGCTTTGGCTTCCAATCTTGGTAGATTGGGAGGTCAATCCACGGAAAAGACACCGTCACTTGAGATCTAGAAAATATATAAGTTAAAGGAACAGTCAGAGTACCGGTAAGCTATGGGTATGGCAGAGATCGCTCAGTTCTCACTCTGATAGACCAGCCCATCACCACATGACTAGAACCCAATCCTCTCAGCATCAGCTAGGAAAGGCCCTAGAAAGCCGCCTTTGGCGGGGGGATAGCTCCCCTATTTCAACCCCTTTCGGGGTAGGGCACCCGCCCACCCTACCCTAGGCTAGGGTAGGCCTACTAGGACCAATTCTCTTTCTAATTTACATCAACGACATAGATGAGGGTCTCACCTGTACAATCTCAAAATTTGCTGACGATACAAAAATTGCAAATAGCGTACTCTCAAAAGAACAAGTTGACGATATGCAACACAATCTAGATAAATTGTCATGTTGGGCCCAAATTTGGCAAATGAGTTTCAATGCGGATAAATGTAAAGTACTACATATCGGATACCTAAATGAGAAAGCAAACTATTCGATGAATGGCACTCGGCTTAAGAATGTAAACAGAGAAACCGATCTGGGAGTAACAATATCGAGTAACCTAAAACCGAGTCAACAATGTTCAGAAGTTGTTAAGAAGGCAAACAAAATAATTGGCTTTATAGGCAGGTCATTTGAGCATAAATCCAAAGAAGTTATCTTAACCCTTTACAATTCCTTAGTCCGCCCTCTTCTGGAATACTGCGTTCAATCCTGGTGCCCTTATTACCAAAAAGATATAAACAAGCTAGAACGAGTTCAACGTAGAGTTACCAAAATGATACCTAGCCTAAAGAACAAACCATACGAAGAGCGTCTTAGAGAATTAAATCTATTTCCTTTAACCCAGCGCAGATTAAGAGGTGACTTAATTCAAGTGTTCAAAATCATCAAAGTCATCGACAATATGAACTGTAGTAAGTACTTCACTATCGACCAATCTAATTACACACGGGGAAACGGTTGCAAAATTATTGGTAAATCTTTTAACTCACACGAATCTAAGAATTTCTTCTTCAATCGAGTTGTCAACTTGTGGAATGGGCTTCCCCGAAACGTTATAGACTGCATCATCGTTGATTCATTTAAACTCCGCTTAGACAAATATCTCGCATCAAACCCGCGACTGACTGCGTTTGTAAATTAATAACTTTATTTTATCCCCCCCTCAGTTACTAACCCATCTGTCCCCTACTAACTTCCTAATCCTGCCACGGACATTAGTTCCAGGGCAGTAATTCCCTTTCCAATGTTCCCTTACCCACTCTAAACCACTGTTTGGACACTTGATCCTCAGTGTTTTGGAGGACAAGCAACCTAGAAGGGTCACTAGATCTGTTGTTGCTTGATTTCCTTTGTACTCCTTTGTACTCCTTTGTACTCCTTTGTACTTGTCTAATTTGACCTTTTGGTACTTATTATTACCGAAACTAGCCTACCACTAATTATTTCTCAATATTTGAAGGCTATTATAGAATAAGGATGTTGCAAAGAGCATATTAAAATGTGTTTCAACCTCCGGAGATACATTTTATGTGTACTAGGCTATTTAAAGAACTGTAAAAACAAAAACTCTCCTTATAACTCTCCCTATTGACGGCAGTGAAACTCTTATCGAGCCCCCTACTGTTAAAATAGATGCTGATTTCAATAATTTATGGGGGGGTGAGGGGGGGCAAAGCCCCCCTCAACCCATCCTGTATCCAAAGGTAAACAAAATTGTATATTTACTCTGAAAATGACTTACATCTGAGTGTTTTAAGATCGTTGGATAATGAGAGAAATTACATTTTCCGGGGATTGTAACTAATATCAACTACCGGTACTGTTTAATGATGAAAAATAACTAAAACCAAAAAGAAGAACCATGGGAAAATTAGTGGTAGTTTCGGTTATATTTTCCTATTTTTTTTTTCTCGAAACTATCTCTCAGTCAGTTGCTATTTGCCCCCTGCGAATAATATATAGGATGATGACAATAAGCCCATGGAGTGGGGTGACGGGGACGGGGGACGAAGCCCCTCTCAACCCAAAAGAAGAAAGCAAACAGAAGGAAGTGGAAAGGAAGAAAGAACAGAAGAAAGAGTAAGACACATGAGAAAAAGAACGACTAAGTGTTGCCAAAACAAGCAATGTGAGCAGACGACTGGAAGCAGGCAAATATCACACCAATTTTTAAGAAGGGAGACAGATCAGATCCTGGCAACTATCGACCCATTAGCCTAACTTGTGTAATCTGCAAGCTGATGGAGATCATCCTTAGAGACCACATAATGGACCACCTCATCCAAAACCAACTACTGTACTGTACTCTCTAACCAACAGTATGGCTTCATTCGTGGAAGAGACTGCATTCTCCAACTGATTGATGTCATTGAGAAATGGACCAGAGCAGTCGATGAAGGCAAGTTAGTCGACGTTGTGTATTTGGATTTTCAAAAGGCATTCGACACAGTACCGACCAAGAGGTTATTGGCCAAAATAGAAGCTATGGGTAGTATCTGGAAACATTCTAAAGTGGCTCTCTAGCTTTCTAACAGGCCGTACCCAGCGTGTGCTTCTAAATGGAAACAGCTCAGTCTGGGAAGAAGTACTGAGTGGGGTCCCCCAGGGGAGTGTGCTGGGCCCAGTCCTGTTCTTGATTTTTATCAACGATCTGCCAGATGGAGTCAAGAATCTGGTCCATATGTTTGCCGACGATACGAAGATCAGTCTCAACGTTGACGACGAGCTCATGTGTGAATCCCTCCAAGATGATTTAGACAACCTCTCAGTCTGGTCCAGCACATGGCAGCTCCAATTTAATATTTCCAAGTGTAAAACAATGCATTTTGGGTATGGTAACCCCAAACACCAATACACCATGGGAGCTGGTCAAGACTACAGACAACTTACTCAAGCGGATTCTGAGAAAGACCTTGGAGTGACATTTCAGAGTGATCTCAACTTTAGTAAGCATATTGCCGACAAGGTAAAAAGGCCAACACAATGCTCGACTTGGTGAAGAGGAGCTTCTCTTATATGGACCAAGAAATTATGTCATTTATTATACCGGTAGTTATTATGTTATTTTCACTCAATCAAGTTATTTACATGCACTTATTTGTGTCTCTGTCACTTATTACTTCGTTTTATTATTATTATTATTATGATTATTAGTGTCACTTTCACTGGACTTTGATAATTGATAGTGTCATTTCCCCTTCTATGTATTGTTAGGTAAGCTAATAATATATATAGTGTCACTGTCACTTGTTCATATTGTTATGAAGGCACTTATTATTACTTGTGTGTTTCTCTTTCACTTATACTTAGTTTTATTATTATTATACTGCCACTTTGACTGGCTTAGGCTTATTGAGTGTCATTTTCACTTATTTATTGTTAGAAATATATATTTTAGTGTCACTTTCACTTGTTCATATTGTTATTGAAGGCACTTATTATTACTTATATGTGTCCTATAAGTAATAATAAGTGCCTTCAATAACAATATGATATGTGTCCTGGGCGGGTGCCCAACCCCGAAAGGGGTTGAAATAGGGGAGCTATCCCCCCGCCAAAGGCGGCTTTCTAGGGCCTTTCCTAGCTGATGCTGAGAGGATTGGGTTCTAGTCATGTGGTGATGGGCTGGTCTATCAGAGTGAGAACTGAGCGATCTCTGCCATACCCATAGCTTACTCTGACTGTTCCTTTTACTTATATGTTTTCTAGATCTCAAGTGACGGCGTCTTTTCCGTGGATTGACCTCCCAATCTACCAAGATTGGAAGCCAAAGCATCACATTTTTTCCTTTGCCCCTCAACTTTCTCTTCATAATTGCTGAGGGGCACAGGGTCCTGGATGGGGCTTTGGTTTCCCGGGCGTTTCCGCACCCTCCTGAGCTCCCCGCCATGGAGTGGCTTCGGTCACCCAGGCTTTATTGTGGACGGCAGGGAGGGTTCGGTGGGGGCGCTCGGTTATGGCCTTGGCCTTGCTCGGGGCCTTGGGGCTGTTTGGCCAGGCAGCTTGGGGTACAACAACAACAACAACAACAACTTATATGTGTCCTTTTCACTTATACTTAGTTATATTATTATTCTTAGCCTACATTTGAGTGTCACTTTCACTGTTGTCACTTCCACTTCAAAAGTTTATTAGAGTATGGAAGTCGTTGAAGCAGGTGCCAGCACACAGTCCAACTTGACAATCGAGGCATTCCCAAGTGGTTTTTGTGTTTTTGCGGGGTCTTCTTGTTGTGTGGCTGCACACATGGCACCTCTTCTGACTCCTAGCGTTACTACCTGGTGCTTTGAAAGGAAGGGCGTTGAGCTGGTGCTTCCTGAAAAATTCAGCACACCACATTTTGTCCAGCTGGCCTGGTCCTTGTAGTGACCTCCCTGGTGTACCCGCATGTTTAGCCAGGAGCTCAAGTATCACCTGCTTGTGGAACTTCCGCAGGGACTTGTACTTCTTGGCTCCTGGAGTCCTCAGACGGTAGATGTTGTAGGCATTGAGGACCGACATATCTACCGTATGCAGGATAAACTTCTTATACCACCTGCAAGATGTTCGCAGGCAGTCGATGAAGCCCATCTGCATGTCGGACTTGTCAACGAGGCGCATGTTGAGGTTGTAATCCAGGACAGCAGCTGGTTTCTGGACGGGGTTCTTGGTTCTTCGGTCCACCTTCCCTGTGGCGACCATCTGGGCCTTGTGGCATGTGGTGAGGAGGTTGACCTTCCGCTGGTCATGCCAGTGGATGGAGAGGATGGGGCCACTCTTCTTGTGGAAGATGTCCGCCTTCTTCGTCTTGGTTGGGTAGCCTGGCATGCCCTTCCTCTTGCCCTTGACTGTGCTAACAGTTCCGGTCTTGCGGTCATGGAGGTACAGTACTTGGTCAGGAGAGGCGACGTGTAGTAATTATCTGTGTAGAGGATGTGGTTTTTATTGAAGTGCCTCTCCATCATCTTCTTCACTACAGCGCCACCAAAACCTATGAGGGGGTCAGTCACAATTTCTCCAGCCTTGCCGCTGTAGACTATAAAGTCCAGCACATACCCCGTCAAACAGTCGCAGAGGACGAAGAGCTTGATGCCGAAGCGGTGTCTCATGGACGGGATATACTGTCGGAAGTGCAGCCTACCACGGAACAGGACCAGAGACTCGTCGAGGCACATCTTCTGGAAAGGAATCAGGTAGGTGGTGAACCGATGACGTATCATGTCATACAGCTTCCTGATCTTCCATAATGAGTCGGGAAGGTGGACTGCCATGTTGTTTGTCAGGTGAAGATAGGAGAGGATGTCGAAGTACCTGTCCCTGGACATGTACTTGCCAAATGCTGGAGTCGTTATGATGTCGCCAGTGATCCAGTAGTCTGCCAGAGTGTGCTTCCTGATATGTGTCATCAGCATTGTGAGTGCCAAGAACACATATAGTTCTGCCACAGTGACAGCTCTCCATGCCACCATCTTGTCACTGGTCTTCCTGCCAAGAAAGTTGGCACAGATCTCATGATGGTTGTTGGTCTCCTCGACGAGGTATTCCATGACTTCATTGTCATAGAAGCCACAGAAAATTTCACTGGGGGTAGCAGCTGGGCCACAGGGAAATGTTGGTGACACCCCGGAACCCATCTGTACCTCGTCAAAGGCAGGACAATCTGGCTCAAAATCAGCCCCATCTGTCCACACAAACAGGTCGGATGCTGATGCTCGAGGTCGTGCAGGTGCAGCAGGCACACGCCCTGGACGCCCTTGGCCACGCGGATGCCCTGCACGCCCACGCCCACGCCCACGGGCAGCGGCGTCGGCAGACTGACCACGTCCACGACCTCGCCCTCTCGCTCGTCTTGTCGGGACTTCCTCTTCCTGTTCCTCTTCCTCTTCCTCCTTAGGCGACGTCAGGTCATCTGGGGCAATGTTGGGGTCGTCAGCATCGTCTTCAGGAGACAATTCGGGTGAAGAAGTGACCGGGCGTCGGCGGTGTGGGGCGCGGGAGGCTGCGGGAGCTTCAACAATGGGAGCCTCGGCCTCGGGAGTTGGGCTCCTTTTGCGGCGAGCCGTGCTTCTCCGCAGCAAATAATGCTCTGCGGTGTGTTGAGGGCTGTGGCACACTAGTAATAGCACTTGAAGAGGCCCTTTGGTCATCCTGAAGGAGAGATGAAGCCGAGGGCTGTGGGTGACCCACGCGGCGTCCCGGGTCAAGGCGTCGGGACAATGGAATGCGGGTGGTTGCTAGACCAGGGTCGGCGTCATTATCACTGTCTTCAGCTTCCCTATCCTTTTCCTTTCCCTATCCTCGGCTTCTGCCCTGCGTGCTTTTTTAGCTGCACTTTTCACCAACGATTGTTTATAGAAATATTTGCCCACTTTCAAGGGTGTACGGGCAGGCAAAGGGGAAGGTCCTGGGCTAGGGCTAGGCCTAGGCTGACATAGCAAAGATGGCGAGGGGGCAGGCCTAGGTTCTAGCACACTTGGAAGCTCAATGGCACCTTCCTGAAACACTTCCACATCAGGATCATCACTACTGTCTCCCCCCTCAAATAAATCGACATTATCGTCGTCTCCAAAGCCAACGAAATCGTCATCTTCACTTGCACTTATAAATTGTTGTTTGTCCACCAAGCTTTCGCCACTGCTCTCTTCACTATCAAAAAGTTGTCGCTGTATAGCGCTATCACTCAACAAACGCTTAACTTTCTTTCGTTGAGCTTTCTTCTCGGTTGCAACAGGCGTTGAAGTTGCGAGCGGGGTAGCACTGGGGCCCGCGGGAGGTTGCAGCGAATCGGACACGTCGGAAAACATTTTTTCAGTATAACTCGCTATGGCGGCCACGTACGAACTGATAACATTAGTAGTTGAGGCTTGGTGGCGCTGCGGTCGCTCCTGCAATGCAAAATTTGGCCACGCAAATTTTGAAGCACGCTTTCAAGCACAGGGATTTTAAAATGACACCCGGGCACCTGCCCTTTTTTCATGGTGTCATTTTAAAATGACACCCGGGCTGGAAGAGTTAAAGCACTCCCAACTACGGCCTAACCGGCTAATTCATATACCGGTAAATAAACGAGAGGGTCCAAACAAGCCAGTAGGCTTACAACATGACCTTATTTCAACGGTAAATTCAAAGGATGACACAGACACAGAGTAAAAATATAATTGCCTAGGGAAGTGCCATTAGGAAGGCGTTTATAAACTTCGCGACCATTAACTGAACTGATCTAGAGCGAACATAACGATTAAACGATTGTGTCCCAGAGCGTGCGAATCGCCGCGAGAGGTTGCTTGTATAATACCATAATCTATTGCCTAATCACCGAAAATCCCAAAAGAATTGACCCTACCTGAAATTCTTGGAGTTGCCGTGCCTGACACGTTTTTTTGTACAGTAAGCGTCCTGGGCCCTTTAACCCGGGAACTGCGGGAAGACGCTTAAGAGTTCCCCCGGCGGACTGCGGGAAAACTCTATTAAGAGTCAGAGAAGAAAAAAATCAACTTTAAACATCGGATTTTTTTTTTTTTTTTTTTTTTTTGCCCCTGGGCCATGCAAAATATCACTCCTCTACCTCCCCTCCTTCCCCACTTTCCTCCCCTCCTTCAGTTATCACCTATTTTCCCTGTTATTCCCTTATTCTGAGGTATATTTTCGTGCTAACATTAGCGAGTTGCAAGCAGGGCATTGTCATCACTGTTAGCAAGCGAGTGCAAGAGAGAGAGAGAGAGTATCGATCGACTGTGTCTCAGTGGCCTTGGGGGAAATTGGCGGGAAAGCAGGTTGCCTCACCCATACATTATATAACTCGCGGCCTGTATCTCCGATTTTGACCATCCAAACGCTGTTTTCACTCGTTTTATTGTTGTAACAGGTTAATACCTTTATAATCAACCCATAATCATCCCCTCCAGAAGGAGGGGATTTTTATATATGTGGAGGAGTGATAGGAGGAATGGAGGGGAACTATCTCACTTAATCACCATTTCACTTGTTTTAAGTGCTACTGGGGCCTTTAAAATGTTTTTTTAGGCCTTACCTCTTAACCTCTCGGCTGCGCAGCCCCTGTAGTATACACCATACCCCTGTGTGTAGGTATTTTGATTCATTCCTCACTAAAATTGTTAATTTACCATAAATATAATTAATACTTATCCATATGCACCTATTTTACGTTTGATATGAAGATAGTAACCTGTAACAACAATAAAACAAGTGGGAATATCGTTTGGATGGTCAAAATCGCGAATTATGACCGAGCGGTTCATTCATCAATTGTGAGTCAGCCGGCCGTACACCCTCCTCTCTCGAGGGCTGAAGCCATACTGACTTACTCCCTCACACTCTCCCAGTGTCTCCCTTACACAATACACTGGCTAGTCACATGACAAATGGCCTGGAGATAGTGACACAAAAATATATCAATTAATAAGGGAATAACGGAAAATATGTGATAATTGAAGGGGGGGGGGAAAGGGGGGAAGGAGTGGACTTTGACACATGTGAAGGAGTGATTGGAGGTATGGAGGGGAATTATCTCATTTAACCCATTGGCTGCGGCTATGTTTGGGCTATTTAGGGCATATTCAGGCACTCCTGAATGATAAATCAAGCATCTGCATTAAATGAAGTGTATTCTGCCGAAAACTAGGCAAAAATAGCTTCAAAATGAGATCAGAACGGGCCCCGTACGTGGTCTGGTTCACCCGCAGTGGTGCCAGTGAAACGCGGGAAACCCGCTATTTGGTAGCACTCGCTCGCTTGGCTACACTGTTGTGAGACACAGAGAGAGACCCGCGCGAGACACAGTCAACCTCAGTGAGCCGCTCGCTGCTCTGAGGGTCAGAGGTGGGCCCCTCACACTCCCGCCCACTGACACTCGATTTTTACGGTTTTTACAGGCTTTTAAAGCCTGGAAATTGCTGTAACTTGCCAGGACGTTCCAGAACGTCAGCCGCAACGAAAGGGTTAAACACCATTTTTTTTTAAAGTGCCACTGGGGTGTTTTATTTTTTTTTTTTAGGCCTAGGATCTTAAGAGTCTCCCCGCAGTTGCCAAGTAAAACCTCTTAAGAGTGTTCTCGCCGTTCCCGGGTTAAAAGGCTTTGACAGAATACAGTAGACATAAATGTGTTGTTCTCCTTGAATTATCTTCCCCAATCGAAATAACGGCATGAAGCTGCTAACCTAGATGTCACTAAGAACTTCTTTAGCTATAGTATAATAAACGTGTGGAACAAGCTTCCAAATAATGTAATTGCCAGTGGTCTGGAGGTTCTGCGAGATTCCTGAGAGTCAACGTGGAGGCTTCAGCCAGCGCCTGCCGGCCCATTCGGTCCGGAGGTCTATGGTAACTCTCTCTCTCTCCCATAAAACTGCAGGATAACAGCCAAAATATAAGGAAAATTTTAAAACTAGACATCCCCAAGTTGTTTGTGATAAAAAGGCAGGTGTCCAGGAAATACCAGGGAATAAGGTGTAATTATTAAGTTAAGCTGGGTTGATATTTCCTACATCAACCGGGAGTGGACAAACATTTATGGAAGATCAAAAGACTATAAAAAAGGAGAAAAACGTGCTCTACACTTACTCAGGATAGATTCCAAAATTGTTTCACCTGACAAACTCGAGTCCAGTTTTAGTCCGAGATATTTAACTTGTGACACTGTTGTTATAGGAATATCATTACAGTTGACCAAGAAGCCCACAATGTCTTTCAGTTTGCGTTTTGTTCCACATAAGATGGCTTCTGTCTTGCCCAGGTGAAGAGATAGTCTATTGTCCACTAGCCATTCACTACATGATTCTAGTTCTTTGGAAAGTGTAGCGGCAATACTTATTGGGTCTTTTCCTGAAACCAGAAGCACGCTGTCGTCAGCATACAGTAATAGTTTACACGAGACGCTCAGTTCCATGTCGTTCACATAACAGAGAAAGAGTAAGGGACCAAGGATGCTTCCCTGCGGGACCCCACAGTTAATTGGCATAGGATCAGATATATTATCATCAATTTTGACTCTTTGTGTTCTACTACTAAGATAAGATTTAAACCAGTTCACTGACCCAATGCCCATTGCTTGTAGTTTATTACATAGGATATCATGGTCTACTGTGTCAAACGCTTTTTGTAGATCAAGAAGAACCATACCGGTGTAGTTACCTTTAGACATTTCTTTGCGAATGTGATCTGTTAACCCGGGAACTGCGGGGAGACTCTTAAGAGTTCCCCCGGCGGACTGCGGGAAGACTCTTAAGAGTCAGAGAAAAAAAAAATCGACTTTAAACATCGATTTATTTATTTTTATTTATTTTATTTTTTTTTTCCCCCCCTGGGCCATGCAAAATATCACTCCTCTACCTCCCCTCCTTCCCCACTTTCCTCCCCTCCTTCAGTTATCACCTATTTTCCCTGTTATTCCCTTATTCTGAGGTATATTTTTGTGCTAACATTAGCGAGTTGCAAGCAGGGCATTGTCATCAGTGTTAGCAAGCGAGTGCAAGAGAGAGAGAGAGAGAGTATCGATCGACTGTGTCTCAGTGGCCTTGGGGGAAATTGGCGGGAAAGCAGGTTGCCTCACCCATACATTATATACCTTGCGGCCTGTATCTCCGATTTTGACCATCCAAACGCTGTTTTCACTCGTTTTATTGTTGTTTCAGGTTAATACCTTTATAATCAACCCATAATAGGCGCGTATGGATAAGTATTAATGCTAGTTATGGTAAAATGAATATTTTAGTGACGGAAACAGCTCAAATACGTCAGCACAGGCGGACGTTTCTAATTACCCCCATGCGCACTTCTTAGGTTAAGTGGATGAGACAGGAGTCTGTCGAGTACATGCATCTGAAACCTGATTGAAACTTATAGAATAGATAATTTTCTTTGAGGTAGTGTTCAATTTGGGTGTATAGGCCTACCGCTCTTTCAAGGATTTTTGATACAATACATAATATGCTAACTGGTCTGTAGTTGCCAACTTCTAGTTTATTTCCTTTCTTTAATAGAGGGGTTACAATAGCTTCCTTCAGTTCAGCAGGTACAGTGTTGGTGTTAATTGACAGGTTGATGATGTGAGTTAGGGGACCTGCTATACCAATGGCTCCATCTCCTAGAAATTTGGCAGGAATTTTGTCTGGTCCTGTGCTTTTATGTACATTTAGGTTAGAGAGCTCGTCAAAAGTGTATTTTGGTGTAACATTTTGCAATCCAAATGTGTTCGGGTGTATGCCTTTATCTCTGTAGAAATTTCGAAAGGTGGCCGTTGTTGTCGTGTATTTATTGAGAGGTTGCGGTAGGTTCTGTGCAAGTGTGTTTGCTATGGAGGTGAAGAAGGAGTTGAAGTAGGTTGAAATTTGTCGTTTATCGTGGCAAACCTGATCATTAATGTTGAGAGCAATATTAGTGTTAGACGAATCCCTTGCCTTGTTGCTGTATCCTGTTGTTTTTAGGTGCCTCCATAGTTTCTTTGGGTTATTCTGATATTCCTCTGCCTTATTGTGGAAATAATTAGTTTTCGCTGATTTTATTTTTCTACTAAGTTTATTCCTGGCCCTGTTGAACTCATGTTTCAGACCTTGTAGACCTGTATAGACAGGTGGGATGCTTGCCAGCGGCGACCAAAAAGACCCTTTGCCAAGCGCTTGTTCAATGTCATTTTGATTATTCTGTGTCATCCTGGTACTCTGCATCATCTAAATCATCACAGCACAAACTTCAGGTCACTCAAAATAAAATGGTTAGGTTCATGCTGAACCTAGGACCCAGATCACATGTTGGCCAGGAACAACTTCAGTCACTAGGTATGCTCAATGTCTCTGACAGGGCCAAACAAATCAGGCTCATTAATGCCTTCAAAATGTTCTATGACAGAGCTCCAGAGTATTTAAAGAGTGATTTTGTTAAAGCAAATGAGAGGAGTGGACATAATACAAGAAACAGGATGTTTAATTTTAAGGTCCCGAGAATCCAAGGACAGGGTAAGCAAACATTCTTCTTCACTGCCATCAAAGACTGGAACGACCTACCCCAGTCAGTCCGTGAAAAGAGAACACTGTATTCCTTCAGACATAGCCTGAAGGAACACCTGAACCGGACAGCTGCGAGAAGGTAGCACCTTAAGCTTATGTCTACTACTAAATACGACATAAGAGATAGGCAAACCAAACTGAAATGATTACTGATTACGGATTACTGATATTTACTATAGGATGTAAGGTATCTTAAAATAACCCCCTAGAAATTCTTTCTCTAAAGTATCTATTTCTTTTATCCTCCCCTTTTCCCCAGCTAACCTAATCCCACAAGGACCCCAATGGAAATACGCCTAACGGCCTTATTGGGCTATCCTTAGTTGGAATTATGCAAGGCTGGTACATGTCATATTTGTAACATACTATGTGGTACCAACTCTGTAAATTGCTAACTGAATAAATATTATTATTATTATTATTATTATTATTATTATTATTATTATGACTTTTGACAAATCCACGAATTATATTTTAATATTTTTTTTTTTTTATCTTTAATATATTTTATTCTGCTTTGATCTTATTCTTATTTGTATTTTTCATATTTATTTAATCTTTTCTCTCTCTCTCTCTCTCTCTCTCTCTCTCTCTCTCTCTCTCTCTCTCTCTCTCTCTCTCTCTCTCTCTCTCTCTCTCTCTCTCTCTCTCTCTCTCTCTCTCTCATGAGGTCCTTCCTAATTTGAACAAAATGAGAGAGAGAGATAGGTAGGTCGATCATGAGCTATCATCCGTGGTATCAAATTACACCTGATAAGTGGAAGCTTCAGCACTGCCAATCCATGGCCAGATAACTGACTTCATAGAATTGGTTTGAGTATAGTCCAGCACATTTGTTTTTACACTGAAATTGGGAAGATTTGGCTGGTTTGGGGTTAGTTTGGGTCTCTTAACCCGGCAACTGCGGGAAGACGCTTAAGAGTTCCCCCGGCGGACTGCGGGAAGACTCTTAAGAGTCAGAGAAAAAAAAAATCAACTTTTAAGACATCAATTTTTTTTTTTTTTTTTTTTTTTTTGCCCCTGGGCCATGCAAAATATCACTCCTTTACCTCCCCTCCTTCCCCACTTTCCTCGCCTCCTTCAGTTATCACCTATTTTCCCTGTTATTCCCTTATTCTGAGGTATATTTTCGTGCTAACATTAGCGAGTTGCAAGCAGGGCATTGTCATCTCTGTTAGCAAGCGAGTGCAAGAGAGAGAGAGAGAGAGAGTATCGATCGACTGTGTCTCAGTGGCCTTGGGGGAAATTGGCGGGAAAGCAGGTTGCCTCACCCATACATTATATAACTCGCGGCCTGTATCTCCGATTTTGACCATCCAAACGCTGTTTTCACTCGTTTTATTGTTGTTTCAGGTTAATACCTTTATAATCAACCCATAATAGGCGCGTATGGATAAGTATTAATGCTATTTATGGTAAAATGAATATTTTAGTGATGGAAACAGCTCAAATACGTCAGCACAGGCGGACGTTTCTAATTACCCCCATGCGCACTTCTTAGGTTAACTAGTCGCGTTTGTGAATGTAAGGATGGTGGGTGGGTTATGTCACATTTCCTGAATTAATTTCTTTATTATATCTCATGTAGGACTATATGTAAAAAATTTGGCTCTTGAGTTTCACAATTATCGACTTCTAAAGTTTTAGAAATTACCAGAGTATTTTGGCATTCGACCAACTTCTTCATGCTTGCTAGTTAATCCCTCATTTTCTATGAACTTCAAAGTTCTCCCTATTTTTTTTTTTATTTTATTAAATTCATGGGATAGAAATAAGACTACAGTATATAAACAATATTATGTAACCCCTTGAGAATGATGACGCATTTTAGAAGTGTAGGATATTCTGGCTATCAATAGACGAGTTTATACAGTTTAGGAAGGATATGCGAGTTAAAAGACTGATTTAATACTCTGATTTCCATAAATTCTTCTTAATCTGAATAAAATAATTTAGTAATAGCCAGAAAATAGAAAGGAATAGCATCCTCGTTTATTGTAAAGCCCCTCAACTTTCTCTTCATAATTGCTGAGGGGCACAGGGCCTTGGGTGGGGCTTTTGATTCCCGGATGTTTCCGCACTCTCCTCAGCTCCCCGCCTTGGAATGACTTCTGTCACCTAGACTTTATTAGTGGTAAGCAGGTAGGGTTTTGTGGGGCTCTCGGTTATGGCCTTGCTCGGGACCTTGGGGCTGTTCGGCCAGACAGCCTGGGGAACAGCAACAACAACTGTAAAGCGTTAAGCTCATGAAAAGCCTCCTGTATTGAATGAAGTGTTGTTTCTTAGGTGTGTGTGTGTAGGCGCCCCAAGGTTGCTGCTCCTGCCGTCCTTCAGTGTGCGGGGTCTGGTACCACCGGGGTCCATATGTCCTACAGTGTCCTCATCTCCTCTACTGCTGTCCTCACTCAGGCACATGGCTACTAAACGCAAGGTAAGCCACATGGGAGTGATCACATTTGGAAGCCTGGCTAGATTTGACGGGCTGGTTGTATTTAACCCGTTAGCTGAAGGAAGACTCTTAAGAGGTCCTACTGGGCGGCATTACGATCCTAGGCCTAAAAAAAACATTTAAAACACCCCAGTGGCACTCAAAAAAAAAAATAATAATTGTGTTTAGGTGAGATAATTTCCCTCCATTACTTTCTACCACTCCTACATATGTGTCCCCCCCCCCCTTTCCCCTACTTCCCCCCCCCCTCCCCTTTTCCCCCCTCCTCAATTATCAGGTATTTTCTTTATTATTCCCGATATTATTATTTTTTTTTAAATGTGAATGAGGGAGACAAAAGGCATAACTGCCTGCAGCGAGTACCTCCCCCAGATTTCAAAGAGTGACAGGGCCAAAATCAAGGGACGTTAGAGCTAAAATGCCTGGACACACGGAGTTTGAAGCAATTTAAGTCATAGGAAGAGGGAAAGACTGAGTCTGGGAGAGAGTTCCAGAGCTCAGCAGTTGAATAGAAGAAAGTCTGAGAATAGCATTTCACTCTTGGGTTGGAGAGTTGCACAGAGTAGGGGTGGGAAAAGACAGAACAAGAGAGAGAGAGAGACTCACTCTATCCAAGAGGAGCTTAACCCCTGTCAAACGGGGATGTTTATAACTTCTACTACCTGGCAAGCGGGCATATTTACCCTAAACGAGCTTCATTCCATGCTTTTTTTCATGCATAAACAAGAGCCAGAGCGTAATACAATTATGTATCCGTGAAAGGGCGATAATAGAGCTTTCCAATGACACCTGAATCATCCTTGTACGACCACGGGTTCTCTTGCAACGATCGCGCAACACGAGGGCAAAAACCCTAAAATACGGTAATTTCCCGAGTTTTTTCCTTGTCTCGCGAGGCCGAGGGTGTGGAATGTTGCAGAGGTGGTGTCAGTTGCGGTGCGAGGGCCGTGCCGAGCGGTCAGAGCCCGCCTATCGTCCTCCCAACGCGTGGACTCTCTCTCAGAGCCGATAATGTGCTCAACATCCCTTTCGACATATGTCGGGCCCCGCAGGGGTGGCCATGGTTCTCTCGCCCGACATACGACAGGCCCCGCGGCTTGAGTGTTAAATGCGCTCCTACACCAGGTCCTTCTAACACCCAAGCCGCCGACCCAGGTTGCGCTCATGCGGCCGGGGTCCTCTCACCTCGACCTAAACTAAGTCAAGTCTAACACCCTCAAACAGACCACCAGTGATAATGTAACCAAAGCTTAAACTACCTCAGCCAAATTATTGGAGGTCAGGTAAGGGGTGGAAATTAGTAGGCCTACTGATAATTTTCACAGATAGGCTGTGTACACTGGCCACGGTTGATCCCTCTCCCCCATTACTTCAGAAAAATGTACAAATTTATTTCTAAGGGGGATCTTGGGAGTTTTATATTTTTTAAAGCTTTAGGGAGCAAAAAACTAAAAACAAAAACAAAAACAAAAACAAAAAACTTAATTTACCTTTATTCAGCATGTTTTCCAATTAGGTGTTCATGGATATCGCTTACAAACTGAACCATGACCAATTAATTGACCGCTTGCGAGTTTCAGGATATAAGGAAGTTGGAACTATATATAGACTTCTTCTATTTAGCAGAATTACTATAGCTACAATTAAAACAATCAGATAGACTAAAGCTCTCTAGACGGCGATCTAAACTGTATCTACTATGAAAGAGGGAGAGAGTGTTTTCCAGACAATACATGGTGTTTCCTACTGTTTTTTGTGATTCATGCAATTTTAGCATCCACTTGTTGCGGAACTGTCACGTTTTGGCCATAGTCCATACCCCATCACCCCAACAATTTCCATATATTTTGTCATTAACCTAACCTCCCAGACCCCCACTGGTCTCAGCATTTATATAGAGGATGACCGAATACTAATAATACGGTGGAAAAGTGAACAAAATGAGATCTCCACCAATTGAAGATGGCGACCTTTCCCTTATTTACTCCACATAGTCTAATGGAAATTTTATTTCCGCAGGTAATGACATATATTATAGGTTTGAGTCCCGTAGGGAAGAATGAAAACCTAATATTTAGTAGTGGCCCCGGAATCATTGACAATGCGCCTTACGTAGGTAAAGGCCAATCTTTGAACTCTAGGCTTGCTGTTCAAACTTACCGCCCAAGGAGAACTTAAAATACGATTGCCTCACATCGTGAGCGAAACGCTCTAAATAACCATTCACGGACTCGTCCTTATGATGTGGGTCCACTACTAGGAAAAACTAGTAAAATAAATAATAAAAGAAAAAATTAAACTTGACCTGGCTTGCACTTTCCGTGCTTCTGCTTTTGGGTACTGCTCGCCATCCCGCTAACTGCGAGCTTTCTTCCTTAATCTGACATATCGAGACTCTCAAAAATGTAGCAGAAGAATGGGAAGGGGATGGACGGGAGGGCAAAAATCGTCAATGATTCCGGGGCCACTACTAAATATTAGGTTTTCATTCTTCCCTACGGGACTCAAACCTATAATATATTAGTGGCCCCTTCATCATTGACGATGCGCCTGAATTCTCAAGACTGGAGTGGGGACATTCATCATAAATATCGCATACCATAATAACCCAGTTAATCAAGTCAGTTTAGTATCAAATAAAAGTATAAAAGAGTTACAGGCGGCGTTTCTTAAAGGAAGCCTGTGGTGTTAGCACCTTTCAGTTTAATAGAACAGTTGGTGTAACACAAGGATAAAACTATTCATATAGTCTATATATTTCTGGGAAAATGAAACCTTCATTATCACCCTATTTTATTAATATGTAGGCTTACATATTCATGGTCTTTAGGTACTGTAGTACAAAAATATTTGTACTCTTATTCTAGATATAATCCCTGAGATTAATGAGTATATTGGAAACCCTATTGCATTCATAGTGTTTCATCCAGACAAAAAGAAAATTTATCCATGTTCCTGAGTAGGCTTACTCTAGCCTAAGGAACGGGTTAACACATGACCTTAATACTCGTTACATTTTGTCTCTCTTCCGAGGCAGGTAGAGTCCTTAGTTAGGATACCCCCCCCTCTTTTTTACATCATGAACTCAGCTTAAAACTAGACTTTCTGCCTTAGTGCTATACATGTACGAGAAGGTTTCATGAGATTGACGGACAGGTATCGTGTGAGAAAGGTATGATTTGATGACCACAATTGGGTCTTCTGAATATCTTCTAGAGAGTAATTATGGAGGAATCTAAGTGATGCCGCCCATTTACGGATATCGTGTGATCTTGCCAACACGCCCGGATTACTCTCTCGAACGACTTCTACCAATAATGCGGCTAGTCGGCGTTTTTGTAATCGAACACCTGTCCGTGAAACCCAAAGGGCTCCCGCCTGTGATGGCCGGGAAGCCTGCATAAATAACCTAAGTGACTGCACTGGACACAGTAAATGGTGCCTGTCACCCTGTTTCAGAGCCGGTATCTCGAACTCTGTAAATACAGTACATGATTAGAATGTTCATTCTTAGCAATGAAGTTAGGGGCAGGAGCAATATGTACACCCATGTTGCGCCTTATAAATCTTAAACAGTTTGGCTCCGAACTCATCGCCGCCAACTCAGACACCCTGTCACCTGTAGCCAGTGCCATCAGAAAGATGGCCTTTTTTAGTATTAGGTCAAAGGGAGGATCTTTGCAATATCTACGGGACTGCAGCATCTCAAGGGCTAGGTCAAGAGACCAGGTGGGTGTGAGTTGACGGGGGGGAGGGCGAAGCTTGAAGCATGACCTCATGAACCCCTTTTCTTCCGCCTCCGGTACAGCTAGACCAGTTAAATCTAAAAATGGTGTCCTAATTGCTGTGAGGTGATTTCTTAATGTGAAAACTGACAACTTTTGAACATCGAAAAGGTAATTTAAATACTTAAACACCAGAGCCACGAAGGACTGTTGTTGACCAGTTTCTACAATCCATGTAGTAAATGCTTTCCAGTGTGATTGGTACTGTCTTTGGGTTGATGGAGTATACTGACTAATTAATTTATGAGTCACGGTTTCCCCAAACTGGCCTAGCCACTTGGCCTTCTGAATGTCCACAAGGCGAAAGTCAGCGAGGTCTTGAGGTTTCCAATTGTCTCTAAGTGGAAATACGAGATCGGGAGTGACACCGGGTTCTCGCACCACGTCTTCAACTGGTTGTACCACACTTGAGCCGGCCACAGGGGCGCGATCATCGAGACCATGCTCCGATAACCCCGTAGTTTTTTAACTACTTTGCACATTAAGGATGCATCTGGAGGTGGAAACAGATAAATGGAGCTCCATTTGTTCCATTCTACTAGAAATGCGTCCGGACCCCTCGCCGGAGTTAGACTTCGGCGTGTGAGGTACTGAGGGAGCCTGTGGCTTGCCTCTGACGCGAACAGATCCACTTGTGGATGGTAGGGCTCCGCAATCAACTTCTGAAAGATGTTTTGCCTGAGGGCCCATTCTACTTGAGTGCTCTGCCTCCGGGACAGAGCATCCGCCCATACATTCGCCACGCCGGGCAGATACGTTGCGTGAAGATAAATCCCGAGCCTCGCGGCTAGCCGAAATATCTTTTCCGACAACCCTTGTAACACTCGTGATCTCACTGACCCTTGTTTTTTAATGCATGTCACTGCAGTCAAATTGTCCATTCTGAATGCTAGGGACTTCCCCGCTTGGCT
>CM064488.1:6174093-6244093 GCA_032716605.1 Paralithodes platypus
ATAGATAGATAGATGTTTCTATTAAATGATGACATTAAACAGGATTCATGATTTAAATACAAGGCTAGATATTTATCGGAAGTACGTATTTACCTTCGGAAAGCTAAAATATAATGTTTACACATATGGGATAGGGAGGAGGGAGGGAGGTATAAGAGGTGGACCGATGGAAGGGAAGAGAACCCCAATATGCGCGTATTGATCACTTTCATGCTATTATGTATGCATACAGAAGTAGCAGGACACATATGTCAAGAGTGAACACCAATAACTTAATCCATACACAGTAAAAAAGACGGAAATAATATCGTACATACGAAGTGATGGAATGGGTATGGGGGAGTGTGTATGACAGTTCGTCGCTAGATAGGCGTGTGTGTGCTTGTGTGATGGTCTTGTGTAGCTATGTGTGTGCTTGTTTGAGTGTTGCTATAGGCTACGCATTAGTTATCTCTCTCTCTCTTATTTATCGCTGTCTTCCTTACGATTACGACATACTGTACTAGTGCATGAGAACAGGAAATAGGGAGCCTCACTCTCTCTCTCACAAATGAGAACATAAGTAAACAGGAGTCTGCAGAGAGCCGATTGGCTATAGGACTCGGTAGCCTATTCCACATATCTACAACTCTGTTACTAAACGAATAGAGGCAGATCCCTTACACACCCAGTCTCTCTCTGTCGCTCGTTTGTTTGCACACCGGTACAAATGAGGCAGATCCCTTACAAGATGAACATGGGAATCTGCAGAGAGACAAGTGGCCCACAAAAGGCAGATCCCTTTCACATCCAACCCATTTCGTCCATATGACTATCTGATTTTATCATGAAATTCTCTATTGTTCTTGATCCCACTATAGCACTAGGTAGCCTATTTCACATATCTACGACTCTGTTACGAGAGAGGCAGATCCCTTACACAGCCAATCTCTCTCTCTTATTTGCACACTGGTACAAAGGAGGCAGATCCTTACACATGCTACCAAGATGAAAATGGGAGTCTGCAGAGAGCCGATTGGCCCACACACGGCAGATCCCTTTCACACCCAATCCATCTCGTCTTATCAAATTTTATGTTGAAACTCTATTGTTATTGATCCCACTATAGCACTTGGTAGCCTATTCCACATATCTACAACTCTTTTACCAAGCGAATAGAGGCAGATCCCTTACAGAGCCAATCTCTTTCTCTCTCGCTCTTGTTTGTTTGCACACCGGTACAAATGAGGCAGATCCCTTACACATGCAACCAAGATGAAAATGGGAGTCTGCAGAAAACCAAGTGGCCCACATAAGGCAGGTCCCTTTCGCACTCAACCCATCTCATAAACGTTACCTGTTATTTACACTACTTACTATACACCCATGTTATCATATACCTGCAACCAAAACACAATTGTAAGAAATAGGAACATAAGAAAATGGGAGTCTGTAGAGAGCCAATTGGCCCACACAAGACAGATCCTTTTCACACCCAACCCATCTCATAAAAACTCTCTCATTTATCTCTGTCTTCCTTACATTTATGAGATCCTAGTCTCTCTCTCTCTCTCTCACAAATGAGAACATAAGAAAACCGGAGTCTGCAGAGAGCCGATTGGCCCACACATGTCAGATCCCTTTCACACCCAACCCATCCCGCGCTCTCTCTCTCGCTCTCATATTTATCGCTATCTTCCTTACGTTTACGACATCCTATTCTCTCACCATACTCTCTCTCTCTCCTTCACAAATGAGAAAATAAATAAATAAGAAAATGGGAGTCTCCAGAGCCGATTGACATACACATGGCAGATCCCTTTCACACCCAACCCATCTCATTCTATCTAATTTCAAGTTGAAGCTCTATTGTTCTTGATCCCATTATAGCACTCGGTAGCCTATTCCACATATCTACAACTCTGTTACTAAACGGATAGAGGCAGATCCTTTTACAGCCAATCTCTCCCTCTCTCGCTCTTGTTTGTTTGCACAATCTGCTCCTTCTGTAGTTTCTCCATGCCCGATAAGTTAAATGATCTTTTGATATCTGTGACACAGCATTTGTATCCAACACAATACCCTGCTTGCAAAACCGTCGAACCCCGGACAACGTTGCTTGCAACTTTAATTATATATTATTATTGTTATACCTCCCCCCCTCCCCCTCTTCCCCCTGCCCCCCATATATATATTATTATTACTAGGCTAGTATCTATTTATTATATATTATTATTATTATACTCCCCCCCCTCCCCCTCCCGTCCCTCCTCCCCCTCTACCCCTCCCCCTCCCCCCATAAATATATATATATATATATATATATATAATATAATTTATATTTATGTATTTATGTATGTTATGCCCCCTCCCCCTCCCCCATTATACATCCCTCCCCCTCTTCCCCATGCCCCCCACATATATAAATATATATATTTATATTATTACCAGTATCCATTATTATTATTATATATTAAAATGCCCCAGAACGAGAAGCCCACCACAGAAGCCACGAGCGAACATCACACAGAAACACCCGAAAGAAAGGTCCACAGAACGAAAGGACCAGCTGACTGAGCCAACCAATTCAGCCAGGCCCAAGCCCGCAGGGCTAAGCAGCTCCAAACCACACATACCTACCCCTTCTAAACTGACCGTTTTCCACCCCTCACATACACTACCCCTCGTGTCCTACACCTCTACCTACATGATGACGAACATAAATACACCTTAAAGTTAATACACCCATGCTCTGTCCCTAAGTTAAGATATTAATATCAACATACCCTAACATACCTTGGCTTGCCAGACTAAGTTTCTGAAGACCAATCGCCCCCATAAATCTATGTATGCAATCCTTAGGTTAAGTATTAATATCAATATACCCTCAAATACCTTGTCTTGCCAGACTAAGTTCCTGAAGACCAATCGCCCCCATAGATCTATGTATTCAATCCTTAGGTTAATTATCTTTATCCGCCATTGTGTTTCATCTTTTCCATTTACTTTTCCACAATTGTTATACGTCTTCCCCTCACCTCCTTCGTATCTACAGTCCACACTACTCCAATTTGCTTCGTGTTTTACACCTCTTACCCGCCCGACTCTACCTACATGATGAGCAGGAATATACATTCATATTAAAAACATCCATGCCCTGTCCCTCGGTTGAGCCAATGCCAACCAAATCTGACAGCCATATATCTATGTATGTTCTTCCATCCGCAAAATAGATGTTAAAAGCCCATGTCCAAATTAATAAGAGATTAAGATACCCACGGGTACACCAGTGATCTAGAACCATTGCCCCCGTAAGACCTAGACCGCCGTGACTACAGATGTTAGCCACCCTGCTATAACTTAACACCTTACGAGCGGCCTATGCGGTTTATTTATATGTACCGCCCAGCGGGGTGTTTTTAGCCAAAATAGGGCTGTTTACGTGATCATTTTCATGCCTAAATAAGACCCAGAACGTAAAACAAGTACCTATCCCTGAAAGGGCATAAACAGAGCTTTCGAATGACACCATAACGATCCTTTTATGATGGCTAGTTTTCTTGCAATAACCGTGCAACGCGAGTGCAAAAAGCATGTAATTCAGTACTTTCCCCATATAATTCAGTATGTAGCGAGTGAGAGAGGGAGGAGGGAGCTGAGATTCGTGTCAGTAGGTTCGCCGCGGTGGTCTGGAGCAGTCATACGCTCGCTAGTCTCCTGCCACCACTTGTCTCTCTCTCTCAGCAACATTACGTGCTGAAATTGCCACTCGACCTATGTCGAGCGCCGCCACATTGTCCAGCTTTATTTAACTCGACTTATGTGGTGAGCCGCTAATTAAGGGTTAATGCTTACCCCAACCAGAGATTGTATATATAACCTTTTTTTTATCCATTGCCATCATAGTGTCACGAAACACTAACGAAGTACCCCTACGAACCGCCGCTTTTCCTTGGTCTATATTTCATAGAAAACGCAGTTCCCAGGGACAACTAGACGTACAAAAACTTGTGTCAGCTAATAGTGTCCATAACCCCTCGTATTGACGAGTAATAATACACCATGTCTTTCCCTACTTTATCCACAGTCAAGCCCACACCTACAATTAACCTCCTTCTCCCCCACGGCCCCACAGTCCACATGATTCTATCTTTTTCCAGACTCATATACCCCCCCATAGTTGCATCCCCCAGTAGCATTTGGCCAACGACTTTCACTGTCCTTTCCAACTCCAAAATCAACTGTAGCCTAATGCCACCCCCACGCCCGGAGACCTTAGGGTCAAATTTCCACGTAGCCCCCTGAACTCCCCCCACTCTCATTAACACCCCGCGCTCCTCGACTCTTGTCCGACCTAGCCTCTCCCTCATACCTCTTGAAGATCCTGTATTTTTCCATTGCTAAAGCTCTCCAACCTTTTATATATATACTCCTATCCAGCCTACCTTTCCTTAGTAGGCCGGAACAACATTAGAACTTTACTAACCCCTTGCATGCCATCTATTCTCTTACAACCCATTCACAACCCTGCACCCCATGGTCGTCGGTGCGAGGCTAGCCGCCTCGCCAGTAACTAACTTCTATTGCCATACTTCCAGATAAATGTGGCAGAGTTAGCAACCCAGTCTCCACCACATCCAGCAAACCATACAATTAACAACCAATCGATTAAAACCAGCTAGCCAAGGCACCTTCGGTTTTGGTATTAAGGACACCCACATCTGTCTCATAAACAGAGGGTTATTACAAACACTGGTGATATGGCAAGCCCCTAGCCACAGCCGCCGGACGACCATCCCAGAGAGAGGGCGCCCAGCTACCCCTTTTTACCCACCCGAGGAGGGAGACCCCCACCCCTGCGGAGGTATACCTGACCCCTGTTTTGACTCCCGGGTCATTGCCAGGTAGCACAGGAATTCTTCCGATTAATGAACTAACCATGCATGTCTAACCCCCTTACTAACCTCTATTTACCAACAATAACCCATTCACCTTTCTTGCATACTCGGATAATCAAATTAGCACCTCAGCTATACCATAGAATGAAGACTGACCAAAATAAGAGAGACGCCCCTATCACAGCTGTCCCAGTCCTCCCCGCAAAGTAGATCCAGTCTCCCTCCCCTCAATACTTCCAGTATAGCCAAAATAGTACCTCTTACTAAGGCTCCAGTTATATTAAAATGTGAAGGCTTCCTATAGCCATGTGCCACAACAGTAATCACCACCTTACCCAGGCCGCATAACTATTGAGAGCTCAAATAATTCCATAAGACTCGAGATCCCTATGGCCTACAGGGTCCCAAAACCGACCCTATAAACCCAGCTTCAGCCCCCAGTAAAATCAGTTGAAAGTTAGACACCAACCAGTGGTCAGCCCCCTGAAGTTAACCTCTAGCTCTGCCCTTGTGTTGTTCCTGAGTTGCGAGATTCCAGAGCCGGCAGACTCCGTGGCAGAAGTTAAAATAGAAGTATCTGTCGACGTACAAGTATCTACGTGGGCCTTATAACCTTCACACACACTAGTGGGTATATAAGCGTGTAGCCAGCACCGATCGCCAAGAGATCCGACTTGAGAACTTCCTACATTTGGACCACCTGGACGGCCGAGGAACAAGTCGCTAGCCCCCAACATCACGGACGCAAGATAACCAGGACCAGACCAACAAAATACTATCCAAGATTCATTTTATTAGTACTAACGTGTTATAGTACTAATTCGAAATTCACTTATTAATCTTTCTATGAAGTGGCTATAACTTTGCCCAGTGTAATTCATAGTTAGCCATTCCATTTGGGAAGTACTAAGCGTATCAGTGTTCATTAATTAACAGGCGACATTAACTCTCGTAATTACCTTTATCCAGATATTAAAACCCTAGTGATATCTAACGTTCGCCCACTGATTTGTGTTCTACGTATTTCTGCCATAAGAATATAAAACTTAGATCAGTACCCCCTTGAGGTTACTAGAATTCCCGTATTCTAAAACATACGCGTGTCTAATTCTAGCTGTGAACTACTACCTGTGCACCAGACCTGCCAGTAATAAATCTAATTAGTGAAATTGAATCCATAAGTACATTGAGGTCTTCCAGTATATAAACTTGCGAACTAAACCAGTGATCAGAAGAGTATTCCTGAACGTTGGAAGTGGGAGACTAGGCTCCATCCAGATCCACTAATGCTAGCAGTTCAGTTCTATTATTTGTCTTGTACGAGTATTCCTATTTTCCTATATTCCTTTTTCACCTACTTAAATAAACGTGATCGTGTGTCGTGTTACCGTGTGTTTATTTTGTGTTCTCTATTCCTCATACCTTGTATTGTGCATGCAGCCTTATATACCCAGTCAGTTAGAGCCCACATCACCCAAGTTAATCCTGTAGAAAAACAGGGCATAACATTGGCGGCAGCGGTGGTTCTTGATTCGGATAAAAGGTTGCATTACATTGCAAGTTTGGAACAGCCAGAACATGATAACATCATGGCGCACCGTTCTCACATTCCCATCCCACATTATGATGGAGAAACTTACGAGATCGAAACGTTCATGGACATAGTGAAACCCGTACTTGACCTAGTTTATACCACGGATGCAGAAAAAATAGCTGTGACATTAACGCACCTGGGAAAAGCCGTTTCCTTGGTTGCCTATCAAGTGCACCCTGCTCTCACCTGGGCCGAATTTCGCCCAATAGTGATAGAAGCCATTAAGCCTTCGTTGGGCGTTTTCGTGGCCCACACCCGCATCCAAGACACTAAATTCGAAGGCGATCTAGATGCCACAGTGAATAAGATTGCCCAACACATAAAAGTTTCTTTACCCACATTGACCAGAATCCAACAAGAGCAGCAGATTCTGGTCAACCTTGTATCTATATTGCCCTCAGCAGTAAAAGACCATTTCCGTGGGCACGATTTCGTCGGATACCAAAAAGATCTCATCACGATCCGACGTATTTTGGCCGTGCGCACAGAAGCACCCACCCAAATCGCTGTAATCAAGAGGTTTCCCACGCACCTGCAGCACCCCGACCACCAAAACTCCAAGAATGCCTACCCAGCCTCATCCTTCCACAACAGACCCACCTACCCTTCCGGCAAGCCCCAACCCAGTAGACCCCGGTTCCAACCTACCCAGCCACGCAGAATCTTCAACCGGAACAAAACCTACAACACCTACCAAAGTAAAAACCCTACATTAGTAATTATCAACCCCTATGATTTCCCTGCCTGTAGTGCTCAGTGTGCCCTCTATCAAATTCGTGACTCTGCCAAACCTCGCCCCTTTACTCCTCGCACTTCTGTAAATGAAGAGGAGTTGGGACAAGAGGAAGAAATGGAGGAAATGCACACCGGAGAAATAGCCCCTATCATGACCTCAGAGGATACCGAGGAAACCCTGGAGGAGGTAGATACCGATCCCCAGGATTTTTAACCCTTAATTAGCGGCTCACCACATAATTCGAGTTAAATAAAGCTGGACTATGTGGCGGCGCTCGACATAACTCGAGTGGCAATTTCAGCACGTAATGTTGCTGAGAGAGAGAGACAAGTGGTGGCAGGAGAGTAGCGAGCGTATGACTGGTCCAGACCACCGCGGCGAACCTACTGACACGAATCTCACCTCCCTCCTACCTCTCTCACTCGCTATATAAGGAATTGTATGGGGAAAGTGTCTAATTACATGCTTTTTGCACTCGCGTTGCATGGTTATTGCAAGAAAACTAGCCATCATAAAAGGATCGTTATGGTGTCATTCGAATGCTCTGTTTATGCCCTTTCAGGGATAGATACTTGTTTTACGTTCTGGGTCTTATTTAGGCATGAAAATGATCACGTAAACAGCCCTATTTTGGCTAAAAACACCCCGCTGGGCGGTACATATAAATAAACCGCATAGGCCGCTCTTAAGGTGTTAAAGTACCCCCCGCCCAAGATGGCCTTGGCGGGGGACTCCATAACTGACCGCACTGCCCCCATTTATTACATGGCCAAAATCAAGGACATTCCTGTCCGCTTGTTAATCGACACGGGAGCTGCCAAGTCATGTTTGTTCAAGTCTTACTATGATCAACACCACCGACTATTTGGCCCCTTGTTAACCACCAAAGCAGAACTAATCTCAGCTGCTGATACTTACTTAAATCTCCTAGGAGACACTTTGCCCCTATCAGTAACCACCCCTGCCCCCCATGCTCGTTGTTATCACACGTTCACAGTATTTTCCTCCCACTGTAAACATTACGATGGTTTCCTTGGACTTGACCTCCTTCAAAAACTCCAGGCCCAGGTTGACTGCGGCCAAAGGCTGATCTCATTTAAAAACAAATTACAACCCAAAGCCTCTGACAAACCCATCACGCAGAAACCCATTCACCAGAAGAAAAAACACTTTCCCCCTCAACAAACCCTGAGTCAGGGTTACCAAGTTGCAGCTAGCACTAAGGTGACTCCTAAACCCTCCCCTTGCCCAGAGTTCCCTCAAAATATCACCTCACTCAGTAAAAAAAGGCCTCAACAAACGAAAGAAGACAAGTCCAAGCAACTCCCTCTCGGTAATCCCTTCCATTCTCGTAATTCTGTCCAGGATAAATCCTCCCATGTTTTCGGGACAGACTTTGATATATGTAACCATAATTCTATCAAATGTTTATGCACACATGTTTCCAGGGAAAATGCTGACCAATGTACTCCACAATGTTTTTCCCATGCCCCCAGAAAGGTTCAGGTATCCCACAACCAACAACAATTCCCTTGTGACAATTTTCCGTCAGTAGCTCCCTTCCCCCCCCACACAATTCACACCCCTAGAAAATTTCACAACCCCACACTTGACTCGCCCTCTCATGACAAACAAACTCACCAGTCCCACATAACCTTTAACCAGACCGTTACTGCCACCAAGAAAATTCCCCACATTCGTTCTGTTAACAACCCTAAATCAATACACCAGTCCTCCACCAATAATCCATGTTCTACACCTCACTCTTCCCCCACCAACCCTCCGCAGTCCCACCAACAAATCCCGTTTTCTAACTCGCTCACCTCTCACCACCCTGACCCGCCCCGCCCGCACGCGCCGTTAATCCCCCCCTCACGCGTGCCGACCGAGGGACACAACCATGTTCCCACCATGCCCCCACAAATGTCCAGCTATTCCCCACCCACCCCAATTCCCCTTGTGACAGTTTTCCGTCAGTAGCTCCCTTCCACCCCCACACAATTCACACCCCTCGAAAACTTCACAACCCCACACTTGACTCGCCCTCTCATGACAAACAAACTCACCAGTCCCAGATAACCTCTAGCCAAACCGTGACTGCCACCAAGAAAATTCCCCACATTCGTCCTGTTAACCACCCCCAATCAATACCTCAGTCCTCCACCAATAACCCATGTTCTACACCTAACCCTTCCCCCACCAACCCTCCACAGTCGCTCCAACAAATCCCGTTTTCTAACCCCCTCACACCGCGCCCCACTGATCCTCCCACACGCGCCGTTAATCCCTCCCTCACGCGTGACACCCACCAAAGTGACCTTTCCCCCCTTATGCGTACCAAGCACCTGCTCGCCAGTCAATCCCCCACCATCATTAGCCCAGCTGTAGTTCAGGATAAATGCCAAATTCCCCCCCGCCATCAAAAATGGGTAAACCTTCGACCCATACCCCAAACTCACATGATATTTTCCCCCACTACCAAGTCCACCAACCCCAATCGTTGCCTTTTACAACCCGCCATCATAACCGCTCGCATCAACCACATTCTCGTGGCAAATATCTCAGAGGAATCCCTGACATTACCAAAAGGTCTCATTATAGGAGACCTCGAAACGTTTGATGACCTCCCCATGGATTTTAATGACACCCCTACCAGCCTCCAATTGCCCCCTCTCCCGGACACATTATCCGACCACCAAAAAAACGGCATGTACGACCTATTGCTAGAGTTCAGTGACGTGTTTGCCCAACAACCCACCGAAATCGGACAGACAGATGTAGAACAACACATCATTCACACCACAGGCCCCCCCATACGACAACCATCCCGTAGGAAAAATCCCATACAACGTCAGGAAGAGGAACGCCAAGTCCAAGAGATGTTAGAGGCCGGTATTGCCACCCCGTCCATTAGTCCCTGGTCTTCCCCTGTTGTCCTAGTCAAAAAGAAAGATGGGTCAACCCGTTTTTGCGTCGATTACAGAAGGTTGAATGACGTAACCATTAAAGACGCTACGCCCTTACCCCGGATAGACGATTCCCTTGACTCCCTACACGGATCCAGATGGTTCACTACCCTCGACTTGCAAGCAGGGTATTGGCAAGTGCCTATCAAGGCAGAGGACCAAGAGAAAACAGCATTTTCCACTAGTGGTGGCCATCACTACGAATTTAACGTCCTACCTTTTGGCCTTTGTAACGGACCCGCCACTTTCTCCCGTTTGATGGAAGCGGTACTACATGGCCTAACCTGGGAAACCTGCCTAGCCTATCTCGACGATATTATTGTGTACTCACCAACCTGGGAAGAACACCTCCTCAGGTTGAGACAAGTCCTTCAAAGAATCCGAGCCGCCGGGTTGAAATTAAAACCCTCAAAGTGCGAGATTGCCCGAAATAAGGTAGACTTCCTCGGCCACGTAATATCTGAACACGGTATTGCACCAGACCCAAAGAAACTGCAAGCCATACAAAACCAACCCCCACCCACCACCGTTAAAGGAGTACGTTCATTTCTAGGTTTAGCCACATACTACAGATGTTTCGTCCCCCATTTTGCCACTATAGCCAGACCCCTCCACCAGCTCACCCACAAAGACACCCCGTTCACCTGGACGCCTGAAAGAGACCTCGCGTTTAACACTTTGAAACAAAAGCTAGTCCAAGCCCCTATTGTCGCTTTCCCTGATTACCATAAACCGTTCCGTCTTTATACCGACGTATCTCTGTACGCCATTGGTGCAGTTTTAGCCCAAGTCAGAGACGGAGAGGAACATGTTATAGCGTATGCCAGCTCCACCCTCAACCAAGCACAACAGAACTATGCAGCCACCAAGAGAGAGTGCTTAGGGATCCTTTGGGCACTCAGCCACTTCCGGTCATTTGTTTTGGGCGCAAAACTCGATATAATAACCGACCATCAATCTTTACAATGGCTGCGTAAGTGCGAAACCAACTCAGCCATTTTGGTACATTGGAGGGAGACACTAGAGGACTACGACTTTACCATACAGTATCGTCCAAGCAAACTCCACACCAATGCAGACGCCCTGTCACGTTTGCCAGTACCAAAAGACCCCCCCACCAACCTAGCCGCCTTACAAAACACTGAGTTGTTATCTACCCCCATCCCCCAACATAATTCCCCCTCTCAGCCCCCTCCCTAATTCAATCTTGGGAGGCAAGAATCAGATCACCCTGGATACCGTTAAATATCTTCAGGAAATTGACTCGCTGGGGAGATCAACTTGCCACAGACTCTGGTCACATAATCTTAGGGCCCACCATTGCCCACGACTACATGATTGCCATCCACGAGTGAAACGGCATACACCTTGGACAAAAGAAGATGTTGAAAATCTTCACAGACCAATACTGGACCCCCAACCCCTCCAAAATTGCACAACGAGTGACAGAATCCTGCAAACCGTGTTTATTGGGGAAGGATAGATCACGCACCCCAGGCCCAGCTGGTACCATGTCGGCTACCAAACCGTTCCCAGTCCTATCCCTCGACATCATGGGCCCGTTTCCTTCTTACGCTGGCAAACGCTATATCGTCACATTTGTTAACGTATATTCAAATTTTTTAATAGCCTGCCCAGTTAAAGACCACACAGCCACCACAGTCGCCACACTGCTTGCCACAGAAGTATTCCCTATATTCGGCCTTCCCCTTGCTCTTCTATCCGACAATGCCCCCGAGTTTAGTGGACACGTTTGGCAACAGTTCACCCAACAATGTGATATTAAGATTAAACACTCATCCCCGTACTGGCCTCAAGGAAATGCTATATGCAAACGCAGCCATCGCACCATCAACAATCAGCTACGGACAAAAATGATTGCTCTTAACACCTCAGACTGGCCATCGCAACTAAAGATGATACAATGGGGCATGAACACCTGTCCCCGAGAAGACGGTATTTCCCCTCATGAACGTGTTTACGGCGTACCCCCCCTGTTACTGCCGTTCCACCATCACGCTCACCTCCCCTCCACCCCCTCCGCAATTGACCCATTGCAACATCTGCAAAACACCCTCCATACTGCCCAAACCTGTCAAGACACCAAAACTGATAACCCCGATGACAAAAACCCTTTCGCCATCCATGACACCGTAATGGTAGCCAACCTCCCTATAACCAACAAATTAGGCCCTCGCTATGTCGGGCCCTACACTATCACACAAGTCCCAAACGCCTATCAAGTCACCATCGATTATCACGGCGTGACTCGCACGTTCCGAACTAGATTCGTCCTAGCGTTTAAACCGCTCCAACCACAAGACAATACCCCACCCCACACGTCTGAACCAGAATTAAACACCCATACTAAACCGTCCACTCAGGCTATGAACATTCCCACACAAACCCCTAAGGACCTAAGCCCTCCGACACCGAACAGACAAATCATTCCTCAACATACCCCCCAAACTAACCTCCACAAACCACAACTTATCCAAGTACAAAAACCTCCAACCACAACCCCGACCACAACAGAAACTCTCCCGTCGAGCCCTGAGATACCTCCCCCAGGCACTACAGTAAGAAACCCCCCCCCACCCCCCACCCAAAACCAAGTACACACCCAAACACACCACACAATCTACCTCAGTAACCTCACGCTACAACTTACGCCCACGACAAAAATATTTTAAAACCTCCAGAAAACACACCCTGCTAACCAAGTTCCGTAGGGCTGTCAGACCACTGCCCTCCTCCTCCTCCTCTTCTTCTTCTTCGTCAAATTCTCCTCCACAAAAAGAAAGAAGACGAATAATCACTAGTAAACACCCTAAACCCTCGAACTATATTCCAGAAGTAACAACCCCCACCCCCCCACGAAAACACATACCTTCCTCATCAACCTCATGCCCTCTCCACCCCCACCTCATTACCCCGAATGACCTGCTAGATCGACCCCCCCACCAAACACCCATAAAACCGCCTACTTCCACTACCAGCAAATCACCGACTCACCAAAGAACACACCCCACACACGTTCCTACCCCCAACCCTCCAACTTAAATCTACACTCCCTACCCACCCGTCTAGCCCCCCCCCCCTCCACTATCCCTGCAACCCCACCCACACATCAACCAACCTCCTCATCTCATCGAACACCCAACCAACTCCTAAAAAATCCCCCCACAAAGTCACCCCTGAGAGAACCCCCATACATACCCCCACCAAATCCTCTTCCATTCCGCCTACCACCCTCACCCAGCAAAATCCTCCACACGCATCTACCTCTCAAATAACCCCCTACCTCGCCCCCAATAGATGCCCTTCACCTATCTATCATCCATTTCTCCTTTCTCAGAAATCTCCATCTTAGGAGATTTCAACGTTCACCACCGCCATTGGCTCTCCTCTCACACTACTGATCCACCTGGTGAACAAGCCTACGTCTTTTCTATCCTAAATGACCTAGAGCAGTTAGTTCAGCAACCCACCCGTATCCCGGATCGCATCGGAGATCGGCCCAACATTCTTGACTTGTTTCTAACTTCTAACCCTTCTTCTTATACTGTCGATCTTTTCTCTCCTCTGGGCTCCTCCGACCATAAACTTATCTCTGTCACCTGTCCTATCTCTCCAGTACAGCCACCCGATCCTCCTAGCCGGCGGCGCTTGTGGCACTTTGGCGCTGCCGACTGGGAGGCTCTTCGGCAGTACTTCTTTGATTTCCCATGGAATGATTTCTGCTTCCATGGCCGAGGACCCTCGGACAGTGCTGAACGCATTACCGAGGTAATCCTATCGGGCATGGAAGCATACATTCCATTCTCTTTCTCTCAGACTAATGCTAAAAAATCTTGGTTTACTCACGCCTGTTCTACTGCTGTCCGCAATAAGGAGGAAGCATTCAAACGGTACCGACGCCTTAAAACTCAAGACTCTCATTCTTCATATGTTTCTGCCCGGAATCAAGCCAAATCTGTTCTTCGACTTGCCAGACACTCTTTCATCAATAATAAATGCACTGAACTATCCAACTCTAGCTCTTCCCAAGCTTTTTGGCATCTAGCCAAAAACCTCTCCAACAATTTCTCTTCCTCGTCTTTCCCTCCCCTTTCCCACTCTGATGGCACAACCATCACTTCTTCCTCTGACAAAGCTAAACTCTTCGCTCAAACTTTTGCTAGAAACTCCACCTTGGATGATTCCGGTACTATTCCTCCCTCTCCGCCCTCCTCTCTCTTACTTATGCCTAATATCCTAATCTCTTCTAAAGATGTACTTTCTACCCTCTCTGGGCTTAACACTAATAAGGCGTACGGTCCGGACGGTGTTCCTCCTGTTGTTCTCAAAAACTGTGCTTCCGTGCTGACTCCCTGCCTAGGCAAACTCTTTCGTCTCTGTCTATCCTCTAACGTCTTCCCTTCATGCTGGAAGTTTGCTCACATTCAACCTGTCCCAAAGAAGGGTGACCGCTCTCAACCCTCCAACTATCGTCCAATTGCTCTTATCTCTTGTCTTTCTAAAGTTTTTGAAACTATTCTTGCTTCCTAATTTCTTAAGCATTTCTCTTCTCATAATCTGCTCTCAGATCGCCAGTATGGCTTCCTTAAGGGTCGCTCTACTGGTGATCTTCTTTCATATCTTACTAACTCTTGGTCATCCTCCTTTCTGGACTTCGGTGAGACTTTTTCTATTGCACTAGACATATCGAAAGCCTTCGATAGAGTCTGGCATAAATCTTTAATTTCTAAACTACCCTCCTTCGGTTTCTATCCCTCCATCTGTGCCTTTGTCTCTAATTTCCTTTCCGGCCGTTCCATAGCCGCGGTTGTGGACGGCCATTGTTCACTTCCTCACCCTATAAACTCCGGTGTTCCTCAGGGCTCTGTCCTATCTCCTATTCTCTTTCTAATTTTTATAAATGATCTCCTTAACTGTACCTTAATTCCCATCCATTCATACGCAGACGACTCAACCTTACACTACTCCCTTAGTTTTTCAGAACGCCCCAGCCAGCAATCCCTCAACGACAAACGTAATGAAGCCATAGAACTCTTAAATTCTGATCTAAATACTATTTCCAATTGGGGCAGAGAAAACCTTGTTAACTTTAATGCTTCCAAAACCCAATTTCTCCATCTATCTACCCGTCAGGATCTCCCAGCGGACTATCCCTTATTCTTCAACAATACAAAATCAACCCTTCATCTTCTCTCAATATTCTTGGTGTCTCTTTTTCTTCTGCTCTCATTTGGAAGGACCATATTACCAGTCTTGCTAAGGCAGCCTCCCAGAAGCTGGGTGTGCTCAACCGCCTTAGGGGGTTCTTTTCCGCTGCACAGCTTCTTGCTCTGTACAGGGGCATAGTGCGCCCTTGTATTGAGTATTGTTCACATGTGTGGGGAGGTTCCTCTCACACCGCTCTCCTAGACAAAGTTGAAAGGAAGGCCTTTCGTATCATTAACTCCCGTCCACTCACCAACTCTCTGCAATCTCTCTCGCTATTCTATCGCTACTATAATAATCAGTGTTCCTCAGAGCTATCCCAGTGCATACCACCTCCTTTACGTAGGGCACGTGGTACCCGTCTTGCAACTCAATCCCACCCCTACTCTGTGCAACTCTCCAACCCAAGAGTGAAACGTTACTCTCAAACTTTCTTCTACTCAACAGCTGAGCTCTGGAACTCTCTCCCAGAATCAGTCTTTCCCTCTTCCTATGACTTAAATTGCTTCAAACTCTGTGTGTCCAGGCATTTTGGCTCGAACGTCCCTTGATTTTGGCCCTGTCACTCTTTCAACTATGGGGGAGGCACTCGCTATAGGCAGTTATGCCTTTTGCCTCCCTCAATCACATAGAAAAAAATAAATAAATAAAAATGTAAAACGTTCTTCCCCTCAATATAAAACATCGTCGAGCGACTCAAGTCCCACGACAAACATCTACCTTCCCACCAGGACCACCAGAGGAAGAATAATCAACAGACCCATCAGATTTAAAGACAATTATACAAAAATAACACCCCGTTCTGACACTAAAGACCCAAGCCACACAACACACACACCCCCTCCTTCTCACACACCTCCTTCACCCACCTTACCTAAACCAATCTTGCGCATTGCCTCACTATATTTTCCCAGCCTACAACACCGCCCAAGAAAACCCCAAAAACCCCAGACTCATATTCCCCCTTCATCCCCAGCTCCGTGTTCGCGCGGTAATCCCCCCCCTTCGGTTAGTAACCCATTCACCACACTAAACAGACCTCCTGTCAATCCCACACACCTCACTCCGACCCCCACGGGGGAAAACTACAAACCATTCATACGAAAGGTTAAAGTAAAAACCCCCATTGGACGTTTAGCCCGTCTACAACGCCCACATCAAGCCCGGGCATCCGCCCGCCACAACACAGAAGACACATTCTTACAGGGTATACATTGACCTGCAAAAGAAACCTGACCCTCGCTCTCTTGCTTGGTGGGACCTTCTAAATACCCTCAAAATGACCCACCATGACTATGCTTCTTTTTACTTCACCCTTGAGGCTCGGGGACGAGCCTACAATGAAGGAGAGGGAAGTAAAATGCCCCAGAACGAGAAGCCCACCACAGAAGCCACGAGCGATCATCACACAGAAACACCCGAAAGAAAGGTCCACAGAACGAAAGGACCAGCTGACCGAGCCAACCAATTCAGACAGGCCCAAGCCCGCAGGGCTAAGCAGCTCCAAACCACACATACCTACCCCTTCTAAACTGACCGTTTTCCACACCTCACATACACTACCCCTCGTGTCCTACACCTCTACCTACATGATGACGAACATAAATACACCTTAAAGTTAATACACCCATGCTCTGTCCCTAAGTTAAGATATTAATATCAACATACCCTAACATACCTTGGCTTGCCAGACTAAGTTTCTGAAGACCAATCGCCCCCATAAATCTATGTATGCAATCCTTAGGTTAAGTATTAATATCAATATACCCTCAAATACCTTGTCTTGCCAGACTAAGTTCCTGAAGACCAATCGCCCCCATAGATCTATGTATTCAATCCTTAGGTTAATTATCTTTATCCGCCATTGTTTCATCTTTTCCATTTACTTTTCCACAATTGTTATACGTCTTCCCCTCACCTCCTTCGTATCTACAGTCCACACTACTCCAATTTGCTTCGTGTTTTACACCTCTTACCCGCCCGACTCTACCTACATGATGATGAGCAGGAATATACATTCATATTAAAAACACCCATGCCCTGTCCCTCGGTTGAGCCAATGCCAACCAAATCTGACAGCCATATATCTATATTTATTAGTGGGCCCTCCATCATTGACGAACATGCCTATTACATAAGGCATCCTCTTCAAACACTAATCCGCCGTAGTTTGAATCTACCGCGCAGAGCATTTAAAATCTGAGGAGCCTTCATCATGAGCGCACGCGACCTCACGCATGGCTTCAGTCATTATGAATTGGGTTCTCACTACGAAAAAACTTCATAAAAAATAAAAAGAAAAAGAAAATAAGAATAACTATCCAATAAGCTTTCCATCATATCATGGATGTACTTGTGTGGATCTTTGACCAGACGCTGATTCAGGCGTCATTCTTCCTTCTCTGCTCTGCGCTCAACCTGCCCGGACGTGTCTCCCCACGCTCCGCTGGTTCCGCATTTGCTGCGTCCCTAGTGAGTTTTTTCTCATTTGTTTACTCCGGGATGTATCGAGTAAGGTTAGGATATGTGTAGCAGGAGTGTCCTGGGCTGGTTGCCCACAGTGCAGTGTATTTTGGGTTGTGTGTTTGGGGCATCTATTTCGGATGTACCCTCGTGGTCCTGTTGTGGACATGTGATCTTTTCACAGTTGAGTTAGCTTGTGATGCAGGCGGCTTTCATTACGCGTTATTTTATGCTGCCTTTTATCTTTCTGATGAGGTAAGCATTGCTTCTGACGTTCCCAGCGTATTTTTCTTCACTTAGTGAAGTTTTTTCTGGGTCCCGAGTCAGTCTTCCCTTTGTCGGAAGTCTTTACTACAGTGGTGTGTTGGCGGTGGTTCCTGTTGTTATATTTCCAGTGTTTTTTTTTATATTTCAACATTTCTTATGCCGTCTGCTTAGGCCTAGCCAGCTTTGCCACATGTACAAGTGTTATTGTTTATTTTATAAATATGTCCTACTGTGTCATGTGTATCCTGGTTTAGTTGTGTATTGGCTAATTCCACGGACTATGTATGTTTCCTGGTTTAGTTGTGTATTGGCTAATTCCACGGATTATTGTGTGGGCCCTGGGCTAGTCGTGCTTGGCTTGCTCCCAGGTCCGTTGTGCGTTCAGTTGGTTTCTGAACGGGGTGGGTTACTTTCCGGCGTGTTTTTCTCGGTTTCACCATGAAAAAACCCGGCCGAGAGCTGTGTTGGGCCACGCATGGTTTCAACACAGGCTTGTGTCCCCGGCGAGGAGGTGTCTGTGGCTCTCCAGGACTGCGTCTCTGTGTTGGTGCCTGTTTCAGGCTCCCTATGATCCCCGGCGGTCTGGCTGTACCCATCTAACATTGTTCATGCGGACAGATGTTATGAAGTTTTTCTACCCGGTTTTACAAACCAAATAGAACAAACCTAGCTGTTGTTGAGGGCTTTCCTCCCCGGCGATCTTTTACAAAGAAGTGGGGACAGGAACTTATGGGGTTAACTTTGTTTACATCTCACCCGGCGGGTGCACCTTGGTAGGGTGGGATGAACGTCTTGGTCATTCAATTTAGTTAACCGATCCATTTTAGTGGTACTTTATGTGTCACCGCCTTCAGACTTACGGCGATCGAAGGCTCAATTAGGGTTAGCATCTTTTCACAAATTTTTCACACCCGGCGGGTACTCCTGGGAGGAGGAAATAAGGAATTTACAATTCCATATAGTTAACCAGTTAATTGAGAGATACGTTAATGTATCGCCGCCTTCAAACTTACGGCGATCCTTTGTGACAATTCGTTAGAAATCAGATCTCGTATCAGCCTGCCCTGTGTTATTCTGCTAAATAATTCTGGTACCGGCGTCTTTGTGGGGGGTTGTTTTTCCAAAATTGAATCTTGAGACAGTCACCACCAGAAAGACTATGTTATAAACGCCATACTGGTCCTTTATATTATGTCAGAGGGTATTCTTAACTTTCTTAGGACATGTTTAGATATTCGGAAATCTTTATAGGATCCCGCCGCGTAGCGAGCTGTGATCGTTGTGACATTACGTCTCGTTACCCGGCGGGTTATTGACACATGTGTGTGTGTGTGTATGCGATCCTGTTGGGTTAACCTTATGAGCATTAATTCCTGGAAATTTTCTTTTTTTCCAGAGCTGGGCCCCGGCGGACCAATACAGACCCTGCAGTAGTTTCCCACCAGTCTCTGTCATGGCTACCTTTGCTCCAGTTTTTGCTTTATGCATTACCCCTACCTGTGCCGGTATCCCTATTTTTGCGCACACTCTTTGCATCAAGTGTGTTAAATGTCTAGACCGTTCAAGGGGTCTGTGGGTGACACGCAAATGTTCCTTTTGCTCCCAATTAAGTGTCAAAGTCCTCCGCGATAATGATAAGACCGCAGCGGTCGCCTTACGAGAGGTTAGGCAACAGATGGCAGCGTATACTACGATTGTGGCTCATAAATCACTTCAATGTGACAACGTCCCTCTTTGGGATAGGCTTCTTGTTGAGCACCCTCCCCTCTCGAGTAACTAGTTGTAAGCCGGCAGAGACTGGTCAGGTTTCTGTGTCTTCTCCTACTGCTACTGCGAAACGTCAAAGAGAGCCTACACCCCCGGCGGCAGCCTCCTCGTCCCGTGAGAGATCTCGGTCTAGATCACCTCTCAGACACCAGCCATCTAGTCTTGCCTCTTCACCATCGAGTAAGAAGAGTAAGACAGAAGGTTCCACCAGTGGTCACGGCGATAAATCCTATAAATCGAAGAGTAGTTCACGGTCACACCGCAGCCATAAATCTTCAAAGAAGGATTCCCATGATAAAAAGGCCTCACGACATTCACCAGTTTCTAGTGCTTCTCATCGTACCTCTACCCCAGACAGAGTTTGTGTTCGGGCTCAGGGGTCCAGTATAGTGCCTGTACATAAAGATGATTTACCCATTAACATTTTAACCCTGGAATTGGAGAATTCAGGGGGCTCAGGGGTTGAGAGTGTTGCGGACTCCCAAGGGAGTGTAGTCCAAGGCCTAGGTGTTTGGCGATATTCTCAGCCAGGACCTGACCACCCACTTCCGGCTCAAACTATTCACACAGTGGCTGACGTCCACCGGGACGCGGCGATCCCATCCTCTATTCCTGACTTATCTTGGCAACAAGGTGATACCCCAGCTTCGGCGGGATCTTCTCAGGAGGAACAGGATTAAAAAAGACGAGGTTTCAATTATCTCAGATATGGAAGGGCAAGAGTCAGGTTCAGGCTTAGACGCCGCACAAGATCTTCATGATTCACTAGTTAGTACATCATCAAGTCAATTTGTCACTGCACAGGAAATTGATGGGCTACTCAGTAATGCTTTATCTAAATTTTTTAGCCAACAGCAGGAAACTCCCACAGTGGACTTGGGAGCTCCCACGACAAGCTCTACGGTACGGCCTCTGATGACTTCTATTGCTTTAACTCAGATCCCTCACTCTCCCCCTCTGTCACCATCAGTGGTTACTAGGCCTGCTACGGCGGCATTGACCACTTTGAATGTAAGGGTTATAACGGATGTCAATCCGCCCCCTCTAGACAGAGCGCCTCTCAGAAAGGTAGCTATGCCCTTGCTTTACGGACCAGACGAGTCATGGGTCCTTTTGACCCCCACTAAACCAGAGATCGCCCAACCTACCTTGTCAGGGGAACTCCCAGTACCGCGTGAGTGGGTCATCCAGGGCAATAAATCTAGGAAATTAAGGGCCTTGGATACTTTGGGCAATGTACTAGATGTCAACATAAAAGCTATACCTAGTTATTATCACCAAGATTATTTTGTTTATGCTGCTAAGCCGGCTTTACCCTCTGCCTCAGCTTCAAAACTTTTTTCAGACTGGTCTAAGCATGATGGATTTAATGACATTAAGACTCTGTCAGCTCTCACTCCAGAACTCGATTTGCTAACCGTCACAGACACAGCAGCTAATCCAGTCTTGAAGGTGGGGCAGTTGGGTCCAGGACCTTGGGTGGAATGGGAGGCAGAGGCTCAAAACTTTGCGACCACATTTACTTCCAAAACTTCCCACCAGATCCCTCAAGATACTCATTCTTGGTTCTCCATGCCAGTGTGTTCTGCCGGCGGAGTCCCTTCAGCTTTGTTTGCTTTCTTAGCTGCCCCTAAAATTAATCTCTGTGAGATAAAAGAACCTTTCACTACCCCTACCCCAACTCACCTAGAACGAGAATTTAGGCTAAGGGGGAAAGCTTTTCGCCTGTTCTCTCAATACATAGTGTCTCAACAGATAGCAAAGTCTTTGCTCCGGTCCACTCAGGCAATCGCAGACACGGACGCCAGACGATCGGTTGAATTGTCCCGGCGACTGCTTCTTCAGTCGTCAATCCAATCTTTGGGTGACATCCGCACCGCCTTGCTTGAGGCGGTACGAGCGAGACAAGACCTCAGAATGTCCTTAGTCCGAAAACTGCCTGATCGCATTGCGAATCAGGTGGTCATGTCACCAGTGCTCACTCCCTCTTTAATGTCCCCTGACGTGTGGCGAACGGTGTTTAATATGGCTCAGGCCTTTAAACACAGTCCCACCCATTCTAAGAAACCTGCCTTTAACTTCCCCAAACCCAGGCCAGTCGCTAAGGCTCAGCCGGGGGGATCTAAACCCTTTCTTCCACCTAAGTCCTCCTCCTCCCCCCAAGGTCAATACAGGCATAGACAGGGTAGGTTTTCAGGTCAGAGAGGACGCGGCCATAATAAACCAGGTGGGGATCGGTTTTACACCATACCCGAAAGATGATTAATGGAGCTCCGATCTTACTCTCAACCATCTGAACAATTTAAATAGCACACCTAAACTTCGTTAAATGTGGAAATAGCCTCACGAAAATATCATGCCCTGGTGGGGGCACGAACTCTCGACCCTTGGGTGTGAGGCAGGCACCTTACCAGTTAGACCAATAGAGATATCCCACTTGGCCTGTTCGGCTCAGGGTATTTCCGCATCCGAGGTCTGTTTAGGCTAACCTATTTTCACTGACTTTACACTACTTACGCCCGTCTTCGGCCAACGCCAGCCAGCCGGCGAAGCGTCCACCACCACCAACTCCACCACCATCAAAAAACTAAAGTCTCTCTCACTCCCAGTGCCAGTATTAAGGCCGGCAGATCCGAGGGTAGTACAGCCGGCGAACCCTTGTCTGCTAACTGGGTCGTTCCGAACGTGTCACCAAGCATGGCCGTTAAACACATGGGCACGGATGGTGGCACGCAAAGGCATCACTTGGCAGTGGCTCCGGCGACCTCGCTTACGTCAGCCGACAACGGCGAATTTTGTTTCATTAGAGGTGGAGTCACTGGTCCAGGAAATGATTGCCAAGAATGTCATCATCCCGGTCCCCCCAAATTACCCTGTATTCACGTCCAAGCTATTTTTGGTTCCCAAAAGGGACAGTGTTCAGATGAGACCGGTCGTAGACCTGTCTTATCTGAACCTTCACATTCACAACGAGTCATTCCGTATGTTAACAGTACACCAAATCAGGCTAACACTTCCGCCGGGAGGTTGGATGTGTTCCCTAGACCTGACAGACGCTTATTGGCACGTATCGGTAAACAAAAGGTTTCAAAGGTTTCTGGCCTTACGAATCAGGCACCAAAATTTTGTTTTTCAAAGGATGCCATTCGGTTTGAACCTGGCACCTCGATTATTCACAAAATTAGTCCGGCAAGCCCTGATGCCGTTATTAAAGCAAGGAATCAGAGTGTTGTGGTACCTAGACGACTGGCTGGTGGTGGCAGAGACAGAGCAATTATGCATCAAACATGTCAACATAATTTTAAATCATGTCAAAACTCTAGGGTTCAAGGTAAATCTGGTAAAATCAAACCTTGTTCCCTCACGAGTAATTCAGTGGATAGGGCTGGTCTGGGACACAGCTGCTCTCACTCTGAGTCAGAGTGTGGACAATCGCAACAGGTTTCGCAGGAAACATGTTTCTTCACAGTCTGACTACGACACGAAGGGTCTGGGAGTCTCTGGTCGGCTCTCTCAACTGGATTCAACTAACTGTAATGTTGGGCCGGTTGAAAGTAAAACGTTTAATATTGGAAGGCAACAAATATTTCCCACTCTTACCGGCGGGAAAGTTATGGCCCATCCCAAAATTAATCCACACCTTACTAGCGGCATGGGCGAAGAGGGAAACGTTGCACTCAATAATGTCATGGACCTCTCCTCCGCCAACAGTATGGGTAGACACGGATGCGTCAGGCACAATAGGTTGGGGATTTCAGTCAAATCAGGGGCACCAGGGTCAGGGGCTTTGGTCCCACTTAGAAATCTCCCACATCAATGTCAAAGAATTACTAGTCCCCTTGTATTTCCTTCAGGCTCACGGCCCTGCTTTAAGGGGCAAGTCGGTGGCCTTCAGAATGGACAATCTGAACGCAGTTCACTGTATTCAGAAACAAGGGTCAACGAGGTCAAGGAAGTTGCTAAACGTGTCGGAAGAGATTTTTACTCTAGCCAACAGACTAGAAATTTATCTTCACGCATCTTATCTCCCAGCCGTAGCAAACGTCTGGGCAGACGCTCTGTCCCGGAGACAGAGCACGACAGTAGAATGGGAGCTCAAGCAACCCATTTTCAACCAAATGATTGCAGAGCTCTACCATCCACAAGTGGATCTGTTTGCATCCGAGGAGACTCACAAGCTCCCTCTATACCTCACCCGCCGGACGAAAACGCCGGCAGGGGGGCCGGACGCTCTGGTGACAGACTGGAACAGATGGAGCTCCATCTATCTGTTTCCGCCGCCAGATGCGTCACTAATGTGCCACGTAGTAAACAAGCTACGAGATTATCGAGGCTTAGTCTCGCTAGTCGCACCTGTGACGTTGACCACTCCATTAGAACCGCATGGCTTGTCCTACAGTGACTCACTAGGATCGCCAGGGCAGTGGATGGGGCTACAGTTTATGTATTAGAGTGTGCTTTATTTCATATGAAAGCTCGTGTCATGGGCAGGCCAGAAAGGCTCTTTGTTTTCGCCCATGTCAAGGCTTTATATATTTAATTGTAAAGTATATATTTTATCATTAACTAGTAATGATAGGATCTGGGAGAGAGAGAGGGAGTAGAACAGAGTGAGAGGGGGCGCGCAGTGTTTTTTGTCCCGCTCGATGACGTCACGGCTGGCTGCCTCGCGGGGTTTGGTGGAGAGAGGCCCTTACCATGCTGTAAGCTTTGCTAGTGGTTAGATGACTTGTAACCGCTGTTTTCCCACGCGGCTCGAGCTAGTGCGAGTATATATACAGTTCCTCGCCACTCTCTCCCTCAGATCTGGTTTCTAGAACACACCCATCTTTTTTCCCTTGCTATCTGTCCCCGCTCCGTACCTGAGAATCTTTTCCTCTGCCTATCTCTCTCATTTTCCATATCCTTCACCACCTTTTATTAATATTATACCCCCTCTGGTTAACTCTGCAAAATCAGCTTCATGCTGGCCAGTTGTATTGTGTGTTAAGGTCTGATATAGCCTATGTATGTTAGTTGTTAAGATAAGTGGATCACGAAGCATTGGTTGGCATTTATATTGTTTAGTACTGCTTCCTTTAGTTATTAGTGTTCTGCTGGATTAGATAATGCTAGACTAGGAGTCTGATATTATAGGTATTGTTTCCTATGAGTGCTGGCTTCAGTTAAAAGCGGCACGACATACCTGAGAACTGGAGTTGATTGAGTAAATTCTAGTCTGTGTGCCATTGAGAGTAGAGCATGCACGAATGAGGGTTTTTTGCCTATACCATTCTGCACTGTTCTAGTCTCGATTGTTTGTCTTTGAGGTACGCCAGGAGAACGCTTAATACTTCGGTATTAAGGTTTCTCAAGAGAGCTACCCTTCATTATAACGTAATATTTGACGCACAGACTTGAGATTTGCACTAGGCTATGCAGCATGCCATGCGCACCAGTATCTCGTATCATTGACTCTAGCTAGACTTTATCAATCATAGTAGACATTAAGTATATTAACCAATTACTCTTTTTATGCATACCCATTTATGATTACACAAGCATTTCGCAGCCTAGTTTGATGTATTGAGACACAAACGACTTAGGCTCTTTTTGTTGATAGGAATACTGCATTGTCGTGGCGATTATTATTATTGTTGTTGTGTTTAGGATATTCTTGGCTCCGACGGCATTATATATATATTCTGCCTTTTTGTGTGCATAGCCTGCACGAGCATTGTTCCGCTGCCTGCCTTTTTGGGTTCCATTTCCGATACGAGCATCTTTATAGCATCTAACATTTAAAGAAGATTCCTTGTTAGTGTTGAAGGACTTTAGTGCACTTTCTTTCATGCAGGAGTGCCTGACATTTATTGATTAAAGTAACGTAAGCTGTAACTTCTCTTACCACCTTACTTTGCATACCATAACCAAGCACCTTCGGTTATAGGTAGTAATAGGCTGTTTTCACATAACATTAAGCCTAGAGTACACGCACATTTATTGAGAGTTTGATAGCCTATTATTGCATATAGAACTCTGTAGAGTATTTGTGTTCTTTGTTCACTGGGAATATACATCAGAGGTTGGAGCTAGCGCTTTCCGTTGTAACATTTATGCCATTACTAGTCCAATGAATAAGAGCCCTGATATATCTGAACCCCAGTCGTAACACACCCCTGTGGCCGGCGCAGTTGTGGTACCAGCAATTAAAGACGTGGTGCCCGCACCCGGTGTCGCTCCCGGTCGGGTATTTCCACTTAGACACGATTGGCAACCTAGCGACCTCGCTGACTTTTGCATTATGGACATTCAGGAGGCCAAGTGGCTAGCACCATACGGTAGAGAGGTGACCAATAAATTATTAAATCAATACACTCAGTCTACGAAACGACAGTATCAATCACATTGGCAAACCTTTACTTCTTGGATTATTAGAACAGAACAGACTGTGCCATCGGTAGCTTTAGTTTTCAATTATTTAAATTATCTGTGAGATGCGGTCTCAGGATGATAAGACCGCATCTCTAGCTGCCACTAAAACCTGCAGGCAACCCTACTCCTGCCAGCCAGAGTCCAGGCGCGCCACCCCCAGAGCCATAAGGATATAACCACCACGCGCCAAACGCCCTTGATCCTCTCAAGCCGGGCGCCTTAAGTAGGGGCAAGAAGATTGCCTTATACTCACCCAGCCTGGACATCATTAACTAAGCTTGCCATTTGGTATTATTTAGTTCAGGGTAAGAACAGCCAGAAATAGCTGGTGTTCAACTTGTCAGTTGTGTGCTGTGATCGAAGATCTACCAGGTCGGGTTCCCCCCATCAGGAAGAGGACTAGCTTGGGCAACCCACTTTGGGCTCCCCCTTTCTGGCCTTCGATGCGGTGCACAAACCAAGTACCAAAGGATTCCTACCTTGTTTTGTTCAAGGGATTATGAGGATAGTGTAGTAACTTGAGATCTACCAGATCGGGTTCCCCCCATCAGGAAGAGGACTAATTTTGGGCAACCCACTTTGGGCTCCCCTTTCTGGATTCTCTTTTTGCTACATGGTTCTGATAGTTCCACGAACTAGCAAGGAAGGAAGACACTTACCTTGACCCCCCTTAGACTACCTATAATGTCACTATCTAGACTGCTTGCCACTCTAGGTAGATCATTATGCTAGTCACCCTAACCCCCCAAACCTTGTAGCAGAACTCCAGCATATCCTTTGGGGATCACTGCACTGTTGTCCCGTGGTAGGCGCCAAGGTCTAAGGAATCATCTTGTGACTCACCCTGGACCAGTAGCTGGAGTCATCACGCCCAGCCGCCCCCCCTGGACCAACTTCCGGAGTCATCACGCCCAGCCGCCCTCCGGACTACTGGATCCTCCCTCGATCTATGGGCCCTCCTCTTCACTACAGCTCTCCTTTAAGTGCTTTTGTACCGTTTCTGGGTATAGAGTTGACTCAGGGTTGTGGTAGAAGTTATCTTCAAGGGTTCTCATTAACATTACGTCTTGCGAGAGGTCTTTCTTCTCCCTACTTAAATTGACGTTAATTAGCCCACTTGTCGGGACCCATTATACATACCTATCAGGGGATCCTTATATATGCACCTTCCCGGGTTATTGGTCTCCCATAGCCCGACAGAGGGGGCGTGCTTATGTAAGACCCATAGCATCAAACACAAACACATATTTACACGTAATCTAGTCCCTTTGTATAACTTCTAGCCTAATTAATTTAACATTCTGTCAGGTTCATAACTCGAATAGATTTCACTCTATCTCAGCTCCCGACGATTGTTGCCTCAGCCTTCAGCACCTTGCTAGTACACAATTAGAGTTAAGGATTAATCTTTGCCAGGTGAGATCTAGCACACCTATAGTATTAATATCATTTGTGAGCCTTTCCGAGTCCACTTCATTGTTGATGACCACTTGGCCATTATTGCTTTAGAGTCAGTTAACGTCACTATATGCCGGGGACATCATTGCATGATCCAGACGGCATTTGCCATTACTGCACTCTTGTCTTTTGTTGAGATCCTCTCTGAGATCTATTTGGGTAGGAGGTGTACCTCCACCATTTTGGATACCTTATAATTGTATCCTAGGAGTATTATTATTACCTTGAGTCCGGACCAATTGTCCGACTCCTATTGCTTACTTGATAACCTGAGTATTGTATGTCTTAATTATTCTTATTGATGTTGATGATCTCCAGGTTACAGGTATAAAATATATGTCTTGCTCCTCCATGAACCAGGTGTTAAACTGAATAAAACCCATGTTAACTTGTTACCTGTGTACTTACTATCCTGCCGTGTTGTCTCTTTATTTAAAGTTTAAGGTATACCTATCCAGTTAGAGAGCTGCTCATTGTACAAAGAATATCTCGCGTTCCAATTTGGACCGGGCATAACACTGGTGACAGCGGTGTCTCTTTCTCGAAGGTAGCCTTTCAGGTTTTTCCTGCTTTAAATATTTTGAGAGTATCACGACAGGGATAAGTAGTCGGGATGGCAGGGAAAGCACTGGATATTATTCCTTTCAGACCAGAGGAAACTGACATTACCACCTATTTAGAGGATGTCAAGCCAGTGCTTGACATCATATTTAAAGATGAAGTTGCCCCTAAAATACATACTGTAGTCATGAAGCTAGGGCGGTCTATGGCCCTAGTTTCCAGTTATGTAAAAGAGAACCCCGGAATGACCTGGGAACAGTTTGAAACATACACTAAAACTGCCATTAACCCCGTCTTAGGTACTGTAATAGCCGACCAGAAATTTCACGCCATCACCTACGACGGGGACCTCGACGCCACCATCAGCAAGCTTACCAGGCTGGCTTCCACTGCATTCACAACGGCTACAGCTGCAGAGAGGAAGGAGAACGTCCGCCGGACCCTGATGAGGATCCTTCCGCGTGCAGTCCGGGACCACTTTACCATCACAGAACCGGCCGGATATGATACAGACCTCCCTATCATACGCCGTATTCTGGCCCTGCAAAAATCCCAGGAGCAAGGAAAGATCGCGGGTATCCAACGAGCTCCCACTAAGCCACAAGGACCTCATTCCGGACCAACCTACCACCCTAGCCGCAACCAGGACAAGCCGGAAGAATGGGCCAGAGTCAAGCCTGGAGACTGGAAGCCCTGCGGGTCCCAGTGCCCTATTAATGGGTTGAAGAGGTCTTTTGCCGAGTTGCTGGCCAAACGCTCGAGGGTTCCACTGTTCTGGGGACAGATTCCCTGGCTGAAGCCCTCCAGAAGAGTTGCCACCATCCTAGAAGACGGCACCGCAGGAGCTGAGGACTACGACGAGACAGCTGCAGAGGTTGGTGACCCGGACGACCACAGTACAGTCGAGCCGGAAGTCATCAAACCGGGTTTTTAGACCGCCCCCGCCCACCAACTTGCAAACTGGCGGGGGCTCGAGATAGGGGCAGCTATGATATGATAAAGCCTCCCATTTACACCCACCTGACCATCCAGGGAGTCAACTCTCGACTCCTTGTCGACACCGGAGCTTCAAGATCCTGTATTTTTTCCTCTTACCACCAGAGACATCACAACACTTTTGGACCAATTCAACACTCGTCCACCACCCTCATTGATGCCAACGACAACCTTATTTCTAGTACTGGCATCACGGCCCCACTGTATGTGGCCACCCCTCAACCTAACCACAGCCATCACCACGCTTTCATGGTATTTCCCTCCCAAGAAACCACCTACGACGGATACCTGGGATTCGACCTTCTCACGGCCCTCCGCACTACTATCCAGTGTGTTGAAAGAAGATTGTTATTTTCCACCAAACCCCCAGGACTCACCACTCCGAAGATTGCCACACCGCTCCATGACCCTCCTCAAACCTTGAAAGCCATCCGTGTTGCATCGGCCATCACCATTCAACCCATCACCTTGCTGCCACATCATGAACATTGGGTACCCATCCATCCAGCCCTCAACGGAGAACTCATTCACACTCCCTCTCTTCAGAGCCCTTTTGACAGGGATTGTCTCACTGCTCCTGCCATTTTAAAACAAAATGCAGTAAGAATAGCCAACATCTCCGACCACCCTATCACCCTACCCAGGGGTCTCACCATCGGAGAACTAGAGACCTATGATGACCAGCCTTCAACCGACACCACCACCTCCATTCCTGCATCAACTCCATCACTCCCAGACGTTCCTACTCACCTCACCCCTCAACAAAAGGACGATCTGTGCCAGTTAATGGCCGAATACCAGGACATCTTTGCCACCAACTCCCAAGATGTAGGCCACACCCATGTCCTAGAACACCACATTCACACTGTTGGACCCCCAGTCAGACAGGCTATACGAAGAAAGAACCCCCTTCAGCGCCAAGAAGAACAGAAGCAAGTTGCAGAGATGTTAGAAGCTGGCATCGTCAACCCCTCAACTAGCCCTTGGTCCTCTCCAGTGGTACTGGTCAAGAAGGATGGGTCATCTCGATTCTGCATCGACTACCGACAACTCAACGATGTCACCATCAAAGATGCCACCCCACTACCACACATCGACGACTCCCTAGACTCCCTCTTAGGGGCCAGATGGTTCTCCACACTGGACCTTCAATCCGGATACTGGCAGGTCCCCGTCGCCCCCACCGACCAAGAAAAAACAGCTTTCTCCACCAGCCAAGGGAAGCTTTACGAGTTCTCAGTGCTGCCATTCGGATTATGTAACGGTCCCGCCACCTTCTCCCGACTGATGGAATCCGTACTTCAGGGATTAACTTGGGAAACATGTCTGGCGTACTTGGACGACATCATAGTATTTGGTCGTACCTGGGCAGAACACCTCCAACGCCTCAGCCAAGTTTTCCAGAGGATCCGACAAGCCGGATTAAAGCTGAAGCCTACTAAATGCACCATGGCTCGACATCAGGTCCAATTCTTAGGACATCTGGTGTCAGAAGAAGGACTTGCACCTGACCCCAAGAAACTCCAAGCCATCCAGGAGATCCAACCCCCGAAGTCAGTAAAAGGAGTAAGAGCTTTCCTAGGCCTTGCCTCCTACTATCGGAGATTTGTGAAGAATTTCGCCACCATTGCCAGACCTCTACACGACTTAACTAGGAAGGAAGAACCTTTTGTGTGGACCCCCGACCGTCTCCAAGCCTTCACCTCCCTCAAGGATCTACTTGTGTCTTCCCCTGTCGTCTCTTTTCCGGACTACCAACTACCCTTTAGACTCTACACCGACGTGTCCCTTCTCGGCGTCGGTGCAGTCCTCTCCCAAAATCGAGAAGGACGAGAGCACATCATTGCTTGTGCCAGCCGGACCTTAACCCCAGCAGAAACCAACTACCCGGTAACTAAAAGAGAATGCTTAGGCATCGTTTGGGCCCTCCAACACTTCCGGGCCTACCTAGCTGGCGTCAAGATCACCATCATCACTGACCACCAAGCCTTACAATGGCTCAGGAAATCTGATTCTAAGAATGCCCTAACAGTCCGTTGGCGAGAATCACTTGAGGAGTTTGATTTTGAGATTTCCTACAGGCCGGGAAAACTCCATACCAATGCAGACGCCTTATCCCGGCTCCCACTGGCACCAGAACAACTCAACACCATCCAAGAACCTCGACCACCACCTACTACCACTCCCCCTCTCATCCAGGCCTACCTCCGGAACGACAAACCAACTTGGATCTCCACCCGACTTTTTGGCCTCTTACAAAGAAGGGGTGACGCCCTCTTTACCCCAGAAGGTCAGATCGTACTAGGGCCTGAGGATGCTGAACAAATGATGTCTTCCTTGCACACCAACAACGGGATCCATCTAGGCCAAAAGACGTTGGTGAACACGTTCAAAAACATCTACTGGACTCCTCGCCCCTACACCACGGCCAAGAAAATCACTGAAGCTTGCCGTGCCTGCACCCTGGGAAAAGACCAAACACGCACCCCAGGACCTTCCGGCAAACTCATCGCTTCTAAACCCTGGCAACTTTTGGCAGTAGACGTCATGGGACCTCTACAAAACGACAGGGGATACCGCTACATCATCACCTTCGTGGACACGTACTCAAAATACGTGATCGCCTGCCCTGCCAGAGAACACACTGCTATGGCCGTCACCGAGGCATTATTACAACATGTCTTTCCCTATTTTGGATTGCCACAGGCAATCCACTCCGACAATGCCCCTGAATTCACCGGACAAATTTGGACGCAGATCTCCGAAATGTTTGGATTTCACATCAGCCACTCTTCACCCTACTGGCCAAAAGGAAACTCCATCTGCGAGCGATCTCATAGAACCATCGCCAATCAAATCCGGACACGCCTCCAACAGATGAACTCATCGGACTGGACCAGCCAAATTCGCATCATACAATGGGGAATAAACACCTGCCCCAGAGACAACGGGATCACCCCTCATGAGATGGTTTTTGGGAGCCCACCTCTCCTCATACCACTACGTCACCTAGCTGCCCCTACTGAGGCCTCACCAGGTCTAAATACCAACCTCGTCCACCTCAGGAACCGCCTACGTCAGCTCCAGTTTACCCAAGATCTCCAGCCTGATGAAGCCCCCAAGAACAACCCTCACCAAGTAGGCGACCTAGTCATGGTCGCCATCTTACCTGTACCCTCCAAACTGAAGCCACGGTACAAGGGTCCATTTGAGGTCCTTAGGATCCCAAACTGTTTCCAGGTCATAATTAACTATCATGGGGAATCTCGCACTTATAGGAATAGGTTTGTCAGAAGGTTTCAACCTATTAATAAGAATATTACTGTTGTAGCTGAGCCTGATCAGGATGTTGACTGTACCCCTGTTTCAAATCTTCACCCTCAAACTTCCTGTCTTTCCGGACCTGTCCCTCTCAACCATGCTGTCCCTCTCCCTCCACCTCTTTCCACTCCCCCTCTCAATTCTCCTTTGCCTTTTTTTTTTTTTTTTTTTTTTTTTTCTATGTGATTGAGGGAGGCAAAAGGCATTACTGCCTATAGTGAGTGCCTCCCCCCATAGTTGAAAGAGTGACAGGGCCAAAATCAAGGGACGTTCGAGCCAAAATGCCTGGACACACGGAGTTTGAAGCAATTTAAGTCATAGGAAGAGGGAAAGACTGATTCTGGGAGAGAGTTCCAGAGCTCAGCTGTTGAGTAGAAGAAAGTTTGAGAGTAACGTTTCACTCTTGGGTTGGAGAGTTGCACAGAGTAGGGGTGGGATTGAGTTGCAAGACGGGTACCACGTGCCCTACGTAAAGGAGGTGGTATGCACTGGGATAGCTCTGAGGAACACTGATTATTATAGTAGCGATAGAATAGCGAGAGAGATGCAACATTGCGGCGGAGAGAGAGAGATTGCAGAGAGTTGGTGAGTGGACGGGAGTTAATGATACGAAAGGCCTTCCTTTCAACTTTGTCTAAGCGAGCCTGCCCTTCACTCTCCTGTACTGCAACCTCCTGTCACCCTTCCCACTCGCCTCACCCAGTTCACCCCTTCTCACCTTCCTAAACATCGACCTCCTCCTGTTCTCTCTACTCAAACCCAAACTTCCCCCTCTTCTCTTTCACCTCCTGTCACCTTCACCCCTTCCCGCATTCCTAAGCCCAAATCTTCTCACATCTCCTCTCTTTCTCCCTCTCCTCTCGTTTCACCTCCGCAACCTCCTTCTCAACCATCGCCTTTAATTAACCTTGCCACGTCTAGTCTTCCCCCCTCGCCACCACAACTCACCAACATACCCCCCACTTTGCCTATCACCCCCAGCTTCCGTCCTAAAAAACCCTCACCTACTCCTCCTATCTCTAAAACCCTATCTTCTTCTCCTCAATATATTTCCCCTCCTTCTCAACTTCCCAGGCGAAAAACAATATCCAAATTTCGCTCAATGTCACCTCTAACTCCATCTCCCCCATTTCCCAGACTGCCTTCTCATACCCGCTGTGGAAGACCTGTGAAGCCACCCACCAGATGGGAACCAGCCCTGTCCCAGCCTAAAGTGAGAAAGGTTAATAATAATAATAATAATAATAATAATATTTATTCAGTTAGCAATTTACAGAGTTGGTACCACATAGTATATTACAAATATGACATGTACCAGCCTTGCATAATTCCAACTAAGGATAGCCCAATAAGGCCGTTAGGCGTATTTTCATTGGGGTCCTTGTGGGATTAGGTTAGCTGGGGAAAAAGGGGAGGCTAAAGAAATAGATACTTTAGAGAAAGTATTTCTAGGGGGTTATTTTAAGATACCTTACATCCTATAGTAAATATCAGTAATCCGTAATCAGTAATAATTTCAGTTTGGTTTGTCTATCTCTTATGTCGCATTTAGTAGTAGACATAAGCTTGGTGCTCCCTTCTCGCAGCTGTCCGGTTCAGGTGTTCCTTCAGGCTATGTCTGAAGGAATACAGTGTTCTCTTTTCACGGACTGACTGGGGTAGGTCGTTCCAGTCTTTGATGGCGGTGAAGAAGAATGTTTGCTTACCCTGTCCTTGGATTCTTGGTTAAGGATCAAGCGTCTTCAAGCTCCTCCCCCCAGCCTGGTACTTCGGCGTCCGCACAACCTCATGACCTGGGCCAAGCCAGGCTCTCTGTCATCACTCTCCAACCACCTCCAGCCACGACAACGCCCTCGCTGACGACCACCACCAAGATGCGGATTGACATGATAACCCTGGCGCGGAAGGACTCCACCAAAGTAATCAAGTCACCTCACCAACTCCTGGACCATTTGAGGTACTGTGACTCCTCTTCTCTCCTCACCCTCACCGGAGACAAGATGGCCACCCCTAACAACCAGGGAGTCATTTATTACCACTTCCTCCAGCACCTGACCCCTGTCTACGAAGAAAATACTTTAAGACATTACCATCTCCAGTCCCGGGGTCGGGACTTTTCTCTACCAGACGGTAGTGAGATGCGGTCTCAGGATGATAAGACCGCATCTCTAGCTGCCACTAAACCTGCAGCCAACCCTACTCCTGCCAGCCACCCTGCTCCTGCCCGCATCGCCCGCATATCAACGAGACAGGTGGGACACATAAGACCTGAGTGGACTACACCAGCATACCCTGCCCAGCCAGCTTCTATGGCCCCTACCACCAGAGAGAAAAGTCAGATGGGTAACTACGCTAAACACCCAGCTAACCATCCTAGACTTCCCCAGCCTGATCAACCAGCTACAGAATCTGCCCGGGGGCATCTAGCTACAAGGTACAGCCAGAGTCCAGGCGCGCCACCCCCAGAGCTACAAGGACATAACCACCACCCCAGCGCCTTTGATCCTCTCAAGCCGGGCGCCTTAAGTAGGGGCAAGAAGATTGCCTTATACTCACCCAGCCTGGACATCAGTAACTAAGCTTGCCATTTGGTATTCTTTAGTTCAGGGTAAGAACAACCAGAGATAGCTGGTGTTCAACTTGTCAGTTGTTTGCTGTGATCGAAGATCTACCAGGTCGGGTTCCCCCCATCAGGAAGAGGACTAGCTTGGGCAACCCACTTTGGGCTCCCCCTTTCTGGCCTTCGATGCGGTGCACAAACCAAGTACCAAAGGATTCCTACCTTGTTTTGTTCAAGGGATTATGAGGATAGTGTAGTAACTTTAGATCTACCAGATCGGGTTCCCCCCATCAGGAAGAGGACTAATTTTGGGCAACCCACTTTGGGCTCCCCTTTCTGGATTCTCTTTTTACTACATGGTTCTGATAGTTCCACGAACTAGCAAGGAAGGAAGACACTTACCCTGACCCCCCTTAGACTACCTATAATGCCACTATCTAGACTGCTTGCAACTCTAGGTAGATCATTATGTTAGTCACCCTAACCCCCCAAACCTTGTAGCAGAACTCCAGCATATCCTTTGGGGATCACTGCACTGTGGGAGTGCAAGAGGAATCCGGTTGTCCCGTGGTAGGCGCCAAGGTCTAAGGAATCATCTTGTGACTCACCCTGGACCAGTAGCTGGAGTCATCACGCCCAGCCGCCCCCCCTGGACCAACTTCCGGAGTCATCACGCCCAGCCGCCCTCCGGACTACTGGATCCTCCCTCGATCTACGGGCCCTCCTCTTCACTACAGCTCTCCTTTAAGTACTTTTGTATAGTTTATGGGTATAGAGTTGACTCAGGGTTGTGGTAGAAGTTATCTTCAGGGGTTCTCATTAACATTATGTCTTGCGAGAGGTCTTTCTTCTCCCTACTTAAATTGACGTTAATTAGCCCACTTGCCGGGACACATTATACATACCTATCAGGGGATCCTTATATACGCACCTTCCCGGGTTATTGGTTTCCCATAGCCCGACAGAGGGGGTGTGCCTATATAAGACCCATAGCATCAAACACAAACACATATTTACACGTAATCTAGTTCCTTTGTATAACTTCTAGCCTAATTCATTTAACATTCTGTCAGGTTCATAACTCGAATAGATTTCACTCTATCTCAGCTCCCGACGATTGTTGCCTCAGCCTTCAGCACCTTGCTAGTACACAATTAGAGTTAAGGATTAATCTTTGCCAGGTGAGATCTAGCACACCTATAGTATTAATATCATTTGTGAGCCTTTCCGAGCCCACTTCATTGTTGATGACCACTTGGCCATTATTGCTTTAGAGTCAGTTAACGTCACTATATGCCGGGGACATCATTGCATGATCCAGACGGCATTTGCCATTACTGCACTCTTGTCTTTTGTTGAGATCCTCTCTGAGATCTATTTGGGTAGGAGGTGTACCTCCACCATTTTGGATACCTTATAATTGTATCCTAGGAGTATTATTATTACCTTGAGTCCGGACCCATTGTCCGACTCCTATTGCTTACTTGATAACCTTATTATTGTATGTCTTAATTATTCTTATTGTTGTTGATGAACTCCAGGTTACAGGTATAAAATATATGTCTTGCTCCTCCATGAACCAGGTGTTAAACTGAATAAAACCCATGTTAACTTGTTACCTGTGTGCTTATTATCCTGCCGTGTTGTCTCTTTATTTAAAGTTTAAAACCCTTGTCTAGCGGGGTGTTTTGGGCTCATTTGGGCATATTCAGGCCCTCCTGCATGATAAATCAATTATCTGCATGAAAAAAATATATATTTAGCAAAAAACTAGGCGCTAAAAGCTTCAAAATGAGACCAGAACGAGCTACGTAGCACTCGTGGTTCTCTTGCAGTGATGCCACGAACATGGGAGTTTAGCGTATATCGGAATATTTTTCCCAGCTATGCTCACTACTGGCTACACTGCCGGCCTCTCGAGAACACAGGGAACATGAGTTAATGGGCGGCGGTAAGCCCTGGGAGTCGGCTGTCTGGCCCGCTGCACTCCCGGCCATTTGCACTCGATTTTAACCCTTTAAAAGCCTTAATAATGCTCCTAACTTGCTGCAAATTGGTGCACGACTTAAGTCGAGCGCCGCCAATAAGGGGTTAAGGTATATCTATCCAGTTAGAGAGCTGCTCATTGTACAAAGAATATCTCGCGTTCCAATTTGGACCGGGCATAACAGCTAAAGTGTCTTAAAAATTTATAAAAAATGTAAAAGTAAGAAAAGTGTAACAAGAAAAGTTTTAATACTAGGTGTTATGCCCTGTTTTTCTACAGGTTTAACTTGGGTAATGTGAGTTCTAAATGACTGGGTATATAAGGCTGCATGCACAATACAAGGTATGAGGAATAGAGAACACAAAATAAACACACGGTAACACGACACAAGTTCACGTTTATTTAAGTAAGTAAATAAAGAGCATGGAAAGATAATAATTCTCGCACAAAACAAATAATAGAAGGGAACTGCTAGCATTAGCGGATCTGGATGGAGCCTAGTCTCCCACTTCCAACGTTCAGGTATACTCTTCTGATCACGGGTTTAATTAGCAAGTTTTATTTTACTGGAAGACCTCAATATATTCATGTAATTCAATTTCACTGATTTGATCTCTTACTGGCTGGTCGCGTGCCCAAGTAGCAGCTCACAGTTAGGATTAGACACGCGTATATTGTAGAACACGGAATCTCTAGTAACCTCATGGGGGTACTGATCTAAGTTTTATATTCTTATGGCAGAAATACGTAGAACACAAATCAGTGGGCGAACGTTAGATATCACTAGAGTTTTAATATCTGAATAAGGTAATTACGAGAGTCAATGTCGCCTGTTAATTAATGAGCACTGATACGCTTAGTACGTCCCAAATGGAATGGTTAAATATGAGTTACACTGGGCAAGGTTTTAGCCACTTTATAGAAAGTTAATAAGTGAGTGTCAAACTAGTACTATAACACTTAGTACTAGCAACATGAATCTTGAATAGTATTTGTAGATCTGGTCCTGGTTATCTTGCTTCCGGTGATGTTGGGGCTAACGACTGGTTCCTCGGCCGTCCAGGTGGTCCAAAATGTAGGAAGTTCTCAAGTCGGATCTCTTGACGATCGTTGCTGGCTACACACTTATATACCCACGAATTTGTGTGAAGGTTATAAGGTGCACGTTAGGACTTGTACATGGACAGATCTTCCATTTAACTTCTGCCATGGAGTCTGCCGGCTCGGGAATCTCTCAACTCAGGAACAACACAAGGGCAGAGCTAGAGGTTAACTTCAGGGTAGTGACCACTGGTTGGTGTTTAACTTTCAACTGATTTGACTGGGGGCGGGAGCTAGGTTTATAGGCTCGGTTCTGGACCCTGTAGACAGTAGGGATCTCGAGTCTTATGGACTTATTTGAGCTCTCAATAGATATGGGGACTAGGTAAGATGGTGATTACTGTTGTGGCACATGGCTATAGGAAGCCTTCATATTTTAATATAACTGAGCCTTAGTAAGAGGTACTATTTTGGCTATACTGGAAGTATTTAGGGGAGAGACTGGATCTACTTTGCGAGGAGGATGGGGACAGCTGTGATAGGAGCGTCTCTCTTAGATTGTTCAATCTTCATTCTATGGTATAGCTGAGGTGCTAATTTAGTGATCAGAGTATGCAAGAAAGGTAAATGGTTTATTGTGAGTTAATAGAGGTTAGTAAAGGTGTTAGTCATGCATGGTTAGTTCATTGATAGGAAGAATCCCTGTGCTACCTGGCAATGACTCAGAAGTCAAAACAGGGGCCAGGTATACCTCCGCGGGGGTGGGGGTCTCCCTCCTCGGGTGGGTAAAAGGGGTAGCTGGGCGCCCTCTCTCTGTGATAGTCGTCCGGCGGCTGTGGCTAGGGGCTTGCCATATCACCAGTGTTTGTAATAACCCTCTGTGTATGAGACAGATGTGGATGTCCTTAATACCAAAACCGAAGGTGCCTTGGCTAGCTGGTTTTACTCGGCTGGTTGTTAATTGTAGGGTTTGCTGGATGTGGTGGAGACTGGGTTGCTAACTCTGCCACATTTATCTGGAAGTATGGCAATAGAAGTTAGTTACTGGTGAGGCGGCTAGCCCCCCACCGACGACCATTGGGTGCAGGGTTGTGAATGGGTTGTAAGAGAATAGATGGCATGCAAGGGGTTAGTAAAGTTCTAATGTTGTTCTGGCCTACTAAGTGAAGGTAGGCTGGATAGGAGTATATATATAAAAGGTTGGAGAGCGTTAGCAATGGAAAATTCAAGGATCTTCAAGAGGTATGAGAGAGAGGCTAGGTCAGACAAGAGTAGAGAAGCGCGGGGTCTTATAATGAGAGGGGAGGAGTTCAGGGGGGCTATAGGGGAATTTGACCCTAAGGTCTCTGGGCGTGGGGGTGGCATTAGGCTGCAGTTGATATTGGAGTTTGAAAAGGCAGTGGAAGTACGTTAGCCAAATGCTACCGGGGAATGCAACTATGGGGTGGTATATGAGTCTGGAAAAGATAGAATTATGTGGTCAGTCTGAGGGGTTATGGATACTATTAGTTGGCCCTGGGAACTGCGTTTTCTATGAAATATATATACCCCCCCAAAAAAAGCGGCAGTTCGTAGGGGTACTTAGTTATTGTTTCGAGGTACTTATGACAGATACTGGTAACAAGGTTATCTATACAATCTCTGGTTGGGGTAAGAGGTGTATGACACGAAGCAAATTGGCGTAGTGTGGACTGTGGATACGAAGGAGGCAAGTGGAAGACGTATGACAATTGTGGAAAAGTAAATGGAAAAAGGTGAACACAATGGCGGATAAAGATACTTAACCTAAGGATTGAATACATAGATTTATGGGTCGATGGGTCTTCAGAAAGCTTAGTCTGGCAAGACAAGATGTTAGGGAATGTTAATATTAATACTTAAACTAAGGATTGCATACATCGATGAACGACGACATTATAGTCGTCGTCCTAATAAGGTGATGAAACCTGGTTGATCTGTACTTGGCACAATACGACACAAGGACAGTGCCGCTATGTCGTATCAATACTGGTGGCAGTTACTATTATAGAGACACTTAGTTACTAGAGGAACAATGCAAGGGGGCGACTGAGCACGGGTTACATATATCTATACTCGTCATGGGAAATGATATACGAGGTCTAGGGACAGGCGTGGGTGTTTTAACTTCTAAGATATATAACATCTACTTCTCGGATGTAAGAACATACATAGATATAATTATGGCTGTCTCATGTGTTGGCATTGGCTCAACGTCGGGACAGGGCATGGGTGTTTTTAATATGAATGTATATTAATTCCTGTTCATCATCTTTGTAGTTAGGAGTGTAGGACACGAGGGGGTAGTGTACGTGAGGTATGGAAAATGGTCAGTTTAGAAAAGGTAGGTAGGTGCGGCCTGGAGCTGCTTAGCCCTGCGGGCTTGGGCCTGTCCGAAATGGCTGGCTCGGTCAGCTGGTCCTTTCGTTCTGTGGACCTTTCTTTCGGGTGTTTCTGTGTGGTGTTCGCTCGTGGCTTCTGTGGTGGGCTTCTTGTCCTGGGGCATTTTACTAGGAAAAAAGAAAAAGAAAAAACAAAAAGTGACAATATATTTTGGAAAACATGTAAATTTATAGAAAATAAGAACCCCAGTAAGAAGATGAAGAAATAATACATCTACAGTGAGCCCCTGGCATTCGAAACTTCAGGAGTCTTCGGCCCTACCACCCTTAAGATGGTGAATGAAATAGGCCGTAAAATCAGAGAATTTTCAGAACCCCGGGAAACCCTCTGGCTCAAGCAAAGACCCAGATACCAGATATACCGCAGTACCAGATAATCGTGCGATCCCTTCGACGAAGGATTCGCACGACGGATTCGCACGTGAAGGTGGTACCACCAGTTGCTTCCTTGTGAGAATCTCTCGTGCGATGCCGTCGGACGTATGGTTGGTAAGCCTGTCAAACTCGCCGCGGTGCATTTCTTACGGTTGGTATACCTGAGGAACGTTTTGTTTACAAATTACTGCCTCGGGCAGCCTCACGGGAGTACAGACGGAATCGAATCTTAATAAAGTGATGGTCCCTGGTGTATTATTTACCCAGTTTATTGCATTAATCTTATTATTCTGTATTTAGGACATTCTCAATTGACGAAAATAAGGTAGCCTAGGCCCTAGTGATTCCCCAGAGGACCATTGAATTTCCCTTAGCCTAATTTCCCTTCAACCACCAATCAATTTTTGAGTTTAGGAATAGCCATGGGGTTGTGGTATGGATTTTCGCTGAATAATTGGGTTGTGCTTGGCTCTCTGGAAAAGTGGCTTGGTTATAATATCAAGCAAGCTTTTCTGTTATATTCAAGCCTAGCCCTGTTCACCTGTTCCAAGTAGATCTAGGCCTATGGCCATAAATTGTGAAATCTAACCTAGCCTATCTCTAACTCAAAAAGGGCCAGAGCTAGGATAGTGGGCTGTAAATTGCCATAGGCTATCTATCCTCTGGCTGACCCTTCCCAAATGGGAAAGGTAAAGCTTCGAGTCCTCCATTTCATAGTAAGAAATGCTTAAATTGGACATAGGCTAGCCTATGAGCAATTTTGATGAGAATTTAGCCTAGGCCTAGCCTATATTGTTAAAGTAATTATCTTGATATATTAAAACTACTGAAAACAGGGTAGGCCTAGCCTAACCTTAAGAGGTTACCAGGGTTGGATTTTGGACGATGGGTTAGGCATGAGAGGCTAGTGGATTATTTAGTTTATAATAACCATGGTAACCTAATAAAACTAATCTATTTTAGCTATCCAAGCGAGGTAACCTCCGACTCTCCGAGTTTTTCCAAAAATTTAGCAGGGAGTGTTTGGATCACACAATTGTTCTCATCGGCTTTAGACATCTAGGGATAGTCACCTATCCTAGCCTAATTATAGAAAAAAATTTCATGGCTAAATAGTATTTTTTAATCTCCATGGGACTTGCATATTTAATCAACATGTAGCCTACTCTTTAAACAATGCAAAATTGTTGGCAAATTAATATAGCCAAGGTTAGGTTAGCTAATGGGGAAAGCGATTTCTGAGTTAACCTAACCTACAAATTTGGAATAGGCCTAGGCTATGATAGGTTTCTTGAAGTAGTGTAGCCTAACGATACTGCTTACCACCACAGCTGCACCAATTTGCCCCAAGTTTTATACTGTACAGTTCTGCTACATGAAAAGTGCCAGGTTTTAATCTAGTACCATTCAGTGGCAGTGCAGCAATATCATAAAGTTTCGGGTTTCAAGTTAATAGTAATGTGATCACCCCCTTTGACTAGGCTAATATAGAAAACCATTTATTTTCAATACTTATTGTGCATCAAATTGACACCTGCCCTGTCTACAGTACTATAGGCTACAGTACCAAAAACAGAAAGTCTAGTAGGCAGGTTTACTTTTATAAATGACTAAATATATGATGCTTGGACAATTATAGGTACCGCATAAAGAATGAACAATATATTTCATATAATTTATTGCAATTCTTACATACATAGCATAGGTACCCGTTATATAATATTGTATCATCTAATCACAACTCCTGTTGTATGCTTCCATATGGATAGGTCCTTAAGACTGCTTCATCAGATTTTATTCGCCCAATTAGCCTACTACCCAGGTAAGAAAATTCACGACATTACATTATACTTGCTTGTATTTTTGGCTTGGAATCCTCATTTGGTGACCATTATTATCTATCTATTTGAGGCATAGGCCTATTTCCTGAAATAAGTCTTGCAATTGACGAGGATGGGTGTGAATGGGATATGCCGTGTGTGGGCCAGTCAGCTCTGCAGACTCGTTATCTTATGTTCATTTATGGAAGTATTTCAAGTAGGCCTAGCCCAATCAGGCAGAACATGTTAGTCCCTATTTATTGCCTACTTTAGTAGGGTAGGCTGGTTAGGCCTATATTTTTTAATCCAATAGGCCTAGCCTATGTTAAAATAGTCAACGATGGCCTTTTTACCTAACCTAACAAAACATAATTATAGGCCTAGCCTAGTTAAAAAGGCTGTCCAAGGTCTCTTCAATTTTTACCACTTTTTCTTTCAATATCTGGGACTTGTTAACCTAGGTACCCTATTGTTGGCTATTTTAACATAGGCTAGACCTATTGGATTAAAAAATATAGGCCTAGCCTACCCTACTAAAGTAGGCTATAAATAGGGACTAACATGTTCTCCCTGATTGGGCTAGGCCTAGGCCTACTTTAAATACTTCCATAAATGAACATATATAACTAGTCTGCAGAGCTGACAGGCCCACACATGGCAGATCCCATTCACACCCATCCTCGTCAATTGCAAGACTTATTTCAGGAAATATGCCTCAAATAGAGAGATAATAATAGTCACCAAATGAGGATTCCAAGCCCAAAATACAAGCAAGTATAATGGAATGTCGTGAATTTCCTTACCCGGGTAGTAATCGGGCTAATAAAATCTGATGAAGCGATCTACAAGTTCTCAAGGCTGGCCGACATAGGCCTCAGGTGAAGGTGCCTGTACAACGGCTCATGTCAAGTTCAACATCGTCATTGAAGATATATCCAAAGTCTTTGGAAATGTGCTAATTGTAACCCATATTAATATATATTAATAGTTTCGTACATTATGCAATTGATTTGCATTAAAGATTGTCTACTGTAACCTTTAATTTACGAATTGAAACAATAATACAAAGAATAAAATTCAATTAGCAAACGAAGGGATCCGACGACCATCGAAGGGAAGGGTCGAAGGTCCTCTTCAGATTCCAATAATATTGGACGTAAACGGTCGCGGCGACCGTTTACGAAAGCATTCGCTAAGCCAAACAATTCCCAAAGAATGTTTCTATACTACGAATTTTGAAAGGAAGGATACCTTCGAGGGAAGGGAACGTTTGGTACTGCGGGCCTAGGGATGGCTATCCTCCGGGGCAATGCCACCAGCGTCATGAGCTCAGTTCGACTGGACTGGGTCATGCCACTGTGTGAGGCCCGGGCAGGAGTGGTGTATCCGTAGTCTTTCCACAGTAGGGTAAAACAAAACATAAACTTTATTTGTATTTAACATGTGTGATGCACATAAATAAAAGGGGATGTGTCGGATGGTTGAAAACCACAGTTGCTCGCGCGTTTGGGGCTAGCAACACGTATTATGAAAAACATGTATCCTCCTTCATTCACTGTCCCCCCCTTCACTCACTCAACCCCACAATTTGCCGGAGGATAACAGGTTTTTCACAATACGTAGACGGAGGTCTTTTGTAAAAAAAAAAAAATCTACAGTGAAGAAAGAAAACTGGGGAAGGTGTAAGAAGACCAACGAGAGGCTATCCCTCAACATCATCATCATCAGTTTTGCCTTTTGTCTCCTGTATAATAAAACAGTATCTGTATAGTGTCGGTGTAAAGACTTATCCCTCAATACCTTCACCTGACGTCCTGACCTGACCTGGTGAAGTCAGGTCAGATGAAGGTATTGAGGCAATTTGAGGGATATACAATAGCAATACAATAGCACTAGGCAAAACGGCTATCTAGCAGTATATAGCTAGTTTTGAATGACTAATCTAGCGGTATTCGGGAGATTTGGCAACCCTGAGTCCTGCTGACTGCAGCCTCTGCCGTCTGCCCTCTGGTCGCCATTCCGTCGGCTTGTAGCTGAGCAACATATCACCGTCAAAATGGTCAGCTTCGTGGCTAAATTATACCAGAACGTGTTCCGGAGGACGTCATCCTTCGTGCTGGCGGCGGTGGCGGGGACCTTCATGTTTGAGAGGGGCTTCGACCTCATCACTGATGGACTCTATGATAATGTTAACCAGGGGGTGAGATGATCACTTCATTACTTCACCAATTTTTATATAGGTCAATTTGGGAGCCTGGGAGGGTTGGACAGGGTTTTATTTACTGGCAAACATTGTATTGGGTATGAGACTATGAGTAGCCTGGTATCATTATTCCAAGATTGTTTAGCCTATCGTAGCCTAGCCTAATTTTATATTTTTGGGGGGTAGGCTAGGCCTAGCCCTAATATTTTAGAAGACATTAGCCTAGCCTATTACGTATTATTTGTATCCCAATCTTTCAGAATGCAGTATGAACATAAAAAATGGGGGTAAAAATTGAGGAGACCCTCGACAGCCTTTTTACTAGCATAGTTAATTTGTATTGTTTTTTGGGGTTTTTCGATATAGGCTAGCCTAGGCTACAGTGTCGTTTTATATCAAGGACCGCTTGGTGTAGTGACTAGCGTCTCGGACTTCCACCCAGAAGGCCCGGGTTTGCGCCCACGCTCGGCGCATTAAAGATTTTTCACAAGCACTGAGTCGTTACCATCCCTCATGAGCAAAGGGATGGGGTAGTAGCAGGGTGCCAAAACAGAAATTATCCAGTTCTGGATCATTTTTCTAAGCTTACAAGGATCAAGTTTGTGCGGCGTCTGCGGGGGGCGCAGCCCCCCGCTCGATAACAGGGGGTCCGGGGGGCGTAGCCCCCCGGCCGCCGGAGAAATTTTGAGATGTGAAGGTAAATATATGCACAATACATGCTCAAAATTTATTAAAAGGAATGAATAATATTGTAAGTAAAAGGGATGTTATGTATGTTTACTGGTGTTTAATCAGGATACTAGGGGAGCTGGCTGCCTGTACTTCAGTCTCAAAGAGATGCACTTCAGGTCCACTAATATAGGCATTGAAAACAGGTTTTTAAATTATTTTTAGCAGTCCCTGTTTTAGTTTTGTAACTTTTGTCCAATAAAGATTTCATGTATATTTGTTGTTGCATTCCAAGAACTATTACATACTTAATTTATATCCTTTCATATGATACATGAGTTACTATAGAGTACTGGTTAAAATACATACCGGTACAAAGTTTCAAGAATAAACTTTGATTAGAACATTTGTTTGTCTATTATTTTCCCTGGGCCGAGTAAAAAATACCTGGGTAGGCTATTCCCATCTCGGGTTAAGTACAATCAGTAGGAACGTAGAAACTTACTTTAATTTTCACAACTTTAAAAGACTCAAGATTCTGCGAGGCTAATTCCGAAAATATTCAATCAAGTCTCCGTTACCCCCATGAAGTCAGGTTATAGTAATGACAAGACATACCAATATATATGTTAGTTAGCGGGTGTGTGGACTGTGGGGATAGTGGCAGCCCCCACTTTGGACACTAAGACTAAGTAAAGTTAGGTTAGGGTAAGGTAATGCAAATTATCTACTCATAACATGATAAACAATTGAACAATAAACTACTGTACTATATTCCTTGAAGAAATAAAAACAAACAATTGTACATAAGGCTGCGGAAAGATTCTTTAGTGATACCCAAGTCATGGCCGGGATTCCGGGAAATCTATAAATGCACTGTAGGCGGTAGGCCTAGCTGCTGGCTGTACACTTATTAAATTGTACCGGTAATCTGGCTAAAAAGTTACCGGTATACAAAATGAGAACATAGAGGCAGGGTGCAGATCCCACTTTGGACACTAAGTTTGGACTTTGGTTAGGGTAAGTTATTGCAAATCTTCCACTCATAATATAAACTACAATAAAATAAGATACCAGTAGATAAGATACTACTGTAGCCTATTCTGCCTATAGCCTATACCTTGAAAACAAAAACAAACGGTAAGACTGCGAAAGTATTCTTCAGTGACAGGTCTACCCCTATAGGCCTAATCCCACGGCATGACGGCAAACTGTTATTGTCATAGGCTATAGCCTAGCCAGGGTGTCGAATGACGCTTTTTTTTTGAGTGATACAACTTTCTGTATAATGATAAAAAAAAAAAATCCTAGCCTAGGCCTAGCCTACGTATTTTTATATTATTATTTTAAAAGTTAGACATCTAAAATAGGCCTAGGCTTAGGCCTACTGTGTTCCAAAACTCAAGAGTAGCCCTAGGTTAGCCTAGCCTAGCCTTAGCTACAAAAAAAACAAAAAACAAAACAGGAATGTTGGTCTAGGCTAAGTTTAATATACACTTCCCAGGTCATTTTAACAGTTCTATTGCTTCTATATATCATATAATACATCATAGAGTAAGTTTTTAATAACTAGAAAAAAAGGTCATCTTCTAAATAATTACCATAATTGAGGACCTTCGCCATTCCCGGGTTAAGAGTGGGCTCTGAGTCTTAGCCTACCAGAATCAGATTCCCAGCTGCCTAGCTAACCTTATTTTTTACTGTCTTTAACCTCAAATCTTCCTTGATCTTCATTAGCCTATCAATACATTATACATAGCCCCACTAGTGGGGGCAGTCCTAAGATTGTTGGATAATGGGTTATCCTAAGCCTAATATGCCTAGCCTCAGCCTAGGCTACTCATTTCTGCTTCAAATCATCATTATCATCATAGGCCTAGGCTAATACAAGTAGGCCTAGGCTTATCTGACAAAATAATATGCTTGGCTACTTACAAAATCGCTGTTTGGTGCTTGCTAGAAGTCAGGTTTATCCAAAGTATCACCTTGAACTTATACCTTATATATAATGAGTTCCCCAAGATTAATATGCACAATTTTAGAATGTGTAGGGCACTCGCACTTCACATGAAGTCAATGTTATATTCCAGCCCCTTAATTCACTCTATTTTTCCACAAATATATCGGTAAATAACAGCTAACACATTTCCAAGTGTTCCACAGTTGATTGGCGGCAAGCTAATTTGACGTCATCATTGGATTATTCTCGGAAACACCACAATGGAAAACAGTGCTGATATTCGTTCATTGTTTTCCATTAATCCAACCACATATATACCCCTGAAAACCAATAATTCATCATAAAATCGTACTAATTTATAGCTTACCTTATGCCTCAAGGTCTTGCGCTCTTTGTCAAACACATAAAATTTATATTCATTCACTATTTTTAAGAAATTAGAGACCCCATAAAATTAGCACATACGAAACAATATCTGTATTTTGAAGGAGTTTAATTAAGAGGAACTCTGATCAGAAAATTAACATTCAAACTTAAATTAATATTTTACATTATTCATTTCAGTGAAATTTAGTCAATATATTAAACACATGGAGTAGTTTAGTTAATATATACATAGTTTTAGATAAATACCTATTATTATCCTTTAATCTACTATTATTGAGCATTCGAGTGCCAATAAAATTACGGTAGTTGTGTTCGTCTTGACTCAGCCTTCGGCGCAATATAACATCGGAGTGTAGGGGTACATTGGTTGTTTGTTTGTTTGTTTGTTTTAGCGGACTCTCCCATCCAGGAGTTCGTTCTATGAACGATGGCTGTTTCCTTATTGTAATATATATTTGTTATATTGGTGCTAAAGTCAGTCACCTCATCCGAACCGAACAAGTTGTGTTTTCACAGTGTAAACAAATCGCTCTCATGACTCGAGCTCTGGATTTATCCGTCTATATTTACATTAGTAGCTGCATTTGGACTTCAATACAGGTGATATATAATAGTTCTAAGATCATAGCCAATGTAGAGTACAGTGTAGAGCAGAGCAACTATCGTTTGATGAGTGTAATGTAGAAATAGAATGGCAGGTTTAGCGGGGCTCCCGGCCGCCCCGGGACAGTCACAGGCTCTTAGCCTATTTCAGTATCAATATTTTTTCAATGTTAGGTTCGGGATCACGAAGAAAATGGGCGAATTTTGGCACACTGGACCGTAGTAGTACAGGACCCCAATGGAAATACGCCTAATCGGCCTTATTGAGCTATCCTTAGCTAGCTTAGCATGCGCTAGCTTTAAGAACTATTATTATTATTATTATAGATCATTGGAAATTAGTATTTACCCATTATATATATATATACAACAAACAATCTAAAATCACGGCCCCCGATAGTGGGGACTGGGGGAGGGCTAGGCCTATGAAGATCAGGGAAAATGTGGGGTTAGCCTAAAGACGTAATAAGCCTTAGCCTAGCCCTAGAGGTTTTAAAATGAAACTTGGCTCAGGTTTTCTTGTTTTTCAACTTACGAAAACCTCAAAATGGAAAAACCAATTTCAATTTCAACCAAATCAATTTAAAAAATTGGCTTGAGTTTTGTAGTTTTTCAACTTAAGAAAACCCAGTAAGAATGAACATTACCCTAACCTTACAACCTTAACTAACCTATCCTAGTTTTTTTAAATAAAAAAAAACCCTATCCTAGTATTATGGGTGGGGGCTGCCGCCCCCACACCCCTGCTGGTTAGCCTCTGATCCTTTAGGCCTAGTCATGGAGAGTACGAATTTATCAAATAAGAAAAATGGGCAAGAATGTTAAGTGCGGGCGTATCGCCAGCCTTGTTTACACTATGTGTAGTGGCGTGCCATCATGTTCCCGTCTATTTTGGCTGCCTTTGGATACAATAATATGTTGGGGGGGGGGGGGGGGGCTTTCCCCCCCCTCACCCCCCCCCCCATGACATATTGTCATCATCATATATATTGCCAGCGGCCCAGCACGGGGCAAATTACCGAAAAAAATTGCAGTAAGATTTTACGGTGTGACAGTTACAAGCCCCATCGATGTTTGTGTAGCCTATAGGTATGTTATATAATAGTCTTCAGTCCTATATATGTCCTTCCCTTCGCAAATGTATTATAAGAGAGATATAGGGTAAAACACAGAGTCTTGTCTGAGGGTAAAACACAGAGTCTTGTCTGCATAATGACAAGTCCTGTTTTACGGGATTTCTGCTTTAGGTTAGATTAGGTTTCTTAGTTAGGTTCATGACAAGGTATCAGCTGGTAGGTATGGGATAAACTAGGGACACACCACAGGGGAAATTCTCAAGGAGGTCACAGAGAAGATACAATCACTCCTACAAAATCTGCCAACTCCCGCTACAGATGTCATCATCACAGGAGATTTCAACCTGCCCATCATCAATTGGGCAACCATGAAAATAGACGGAGGATCCAGGGATGAAAAACAGCAAGCCGAGGAGCTAATGACTATCATGGACACTGCATACATGAAGCAATACATCGAGGAACCTACAAGAGGCAACAACACACTGGACTTACTATTTGGCAACAACTTCGACCTGGTACACTCGTACGAAACTGTAAAAACTATAATGTCCGACCACAGCCTCATCAAAGTTAGAACCCCCACACCAGCCACACCACCCAGAAGATGTCAACAGGAATCAAGCCAAATCCCCTGCACCTCTCTGAAAGATCTCAACTTCTACAGCAAAGAAATAGACTGGGACAGACTGAGAGCAGACCTGGCAGTAACTGACTGGAGGGCACTATTCGAAGATAAAAACGTCGACGAAACTCTCAGTATCCTCCAGAAACAATGCCTGGAGACCTGTAAAAACACCATACCACCCAAATCAAGCAGGAAGCAGATAAAACAGATTCCCAGAGATAGAAAAATACTAATGAAGAAAAGGACGTACCTGAGAGCCAAGCAAAGGAAGACCAGCCATGCGCACACTATCACCAAACTACAAGAAGAGCTCGATGAAGTTGAACGAAAACTCATCCAGTCACACCAAGAGCAAAGAACACGTGAAGAACTCCAAGCAGTTGCAAACATACGAGTAAATAGCAAATTCTTCTATGCATATGCAAAAAGGAGACTCAGGAACACCTCAACAATAGGACCGCTTGCAAAACCTACGGGTGAACTTGAGAGTGACCCAACCGAAATGGCCAAGATACTCAAACAGCAATACGAAAGTGTCTTCAGCCCGCCAAATGAAGACAAGAAAATCGATAATGCAACGACCTTCTTTGAAAACGCTCCTGGGACACCACATCAACTCTCCTCGGTAACAGTATCAACAGAGGACATACTAGCAGCCATCGACAAGATTGGACCAAACTCTGCAGCAGGACCAGACTGCTTTCATGCCCAACTGCTAAAAAACTGCAAACATCAGCTAGCCTTGCCTCTAAAACTGCTGTGGAGCAAGTCCCTCCAAACTGGATATGTACCACAATCACTAAAAGAAGGTACTGTCACACCAATACACAAAGGGGGTAGTAAAGGCATAGCCAAAAATTACAGACCAGTGGTGCTGACATCACATCTTATTAAATTCATAGAAAGAACAATACGAGTTAAGATGGTCAGCTACCTGGAAGATAACGAGGCATTCAACGAGGGTCAACATGGCTTTAGACAAGGCCGCTCCTGCCTTTCACAACTACTATCACACTACGACAAAATCCTACAGGATATTCAAGACGGAGAAAATGTAGACGTCATATATCTAGATTTCGCCAAAGCTTTTGACAAGGTGGACCATGGGATCCTTCTACATAAACTCAAATCACTGGGAATAGGGGGAGACCTTGGAAGATGGCTCCACAGTTTCATCACCAACAGCCACAGGCCATAGCTCGGTTGGTAGAGCTCTCGCCTGCTGACCGTGAGGTTGACGGTTCGAGCCTCGGGCCAGCCAGTGAGTTATTGGCAGATGTCAGTGCTGTTGGTGAACGGTGTGGTCTAGCAATCTGTGGCTACTATTCACTGAAGTCCCTGATTCATCAGGGCACCCACCCTAGCCCAGCTATTCAGCTGGGAGTGTACGGTGGTAAAAGCTGCATCATCATCATCAGAAAACAAAGAGTCACGGTTCAAGGAAGCCTATCAGAAGCAGGTGGGGTCATCAGCGGAGTACCACAAGGATCAGTACTGGGACCTCTCCTATTCCTCATCATGATAGGAGACATCGACAGGGACCTGGAACACTAAACAGCCTCATCGTTTGCAGACGACACCTGACTCATGAAGAAAATCACCTCACAACATGATGCACAGCTACTACAACAAGACCTGGACAAAATCCTGAAGTGGGCAGAAGAAAACAACATGGCCCTAAACGGAGACAAGTTCGAGCTTCTAAGGTACGGGAACAAGAGAGCACTACAAAACGCCACCAGCTACAAAAGTGGACAGCAAGAAATTACCGCCAAGGACACAGTGAAGGACTTGGGAGTAAATATGAGCAGTGACGCCACTTTTTCCCAGCATATTACCAAAGCCACAACAACAGCAAAACAAATAGCAGGCTGGATCCTGAGAACCTTCCACACAAGAAATGAGAGGTGTATGTTAACACTGTGGAAATCACTACCACGACTGGAGTACTGCTCTCAGCTCTGGTCTCTCAAAAAAGTAGGAGAAATAACAGAAATTGAAGCCACCCAGAGGACATTCACCAGTAAAATCCATGGGTTTCAACACTTTAACTACTGGGAGAGACTCAAGGAGCTGCAGCTGTACTCACTTCAAAGACGTAGGGAGAGATACATCATCATCTACGTCTGGAAGATTTTGGAAAAAAAGGTACCAAATCCAAACATCCAAGAGACTCAACACCAAAGGCGAGGGAGGCTGTGCTATGTGAGGACTACGCCGGGATCAACACAAAAAATCAAATCCCTGATCCATCACAGCTTTGCATACAATGGAACCAGACTGTTCAACTGTATACCAGCCCCTCTCAGGAACATGACCGGGGTGTCTCCAGACACCTTCAAGAAACACTTGGACATGTGGCTGGCCAAAATACCGGACCGGCCACCAACACCAGGATACCACAGCACCAACTCCAACCGACTTCTGGAATGGAGAGTGGAAGAAAGGGAGCTGCCTGGTCGCAGTGGAGCCCCAGCTCAACTGTGTCACTAACGGACGGAATACAACAAAGTGTAACAAAGTGTAAGTGTAGCTGGTAGGTAAGGGTTATTCTTGTATCCAATGTTTTAGGTTAGGTTACTGTGTTTTTTTACTTCAAAAAATCGCTAAACCCGAGCCAAGTTTTGGCAAATGTTGGCTCGGGTTTTCACCCGTACAGCCCCAGCGACGCGTCTGGCGCATCGACGATGTATGTAACGCACAGCCCCAGCGACGCGTCTGACGAGTCGCCCTAATTGCTCCGACCGTAACCTCAGGTGTAGCCACTCGAGAGGGCTCAGATTTCTATGGGAACTGTACGTATCCCACGCAACCGTGCCGATGGTTGAAAACTCTCAAAGTCCACGTGCGTGCGCGTGAGCGCGCAATAACCTGGTTTTTGGGGGTAATTGCCTTAATTTTTTACTCTTGTAAAATACGTTTTCGGGGGCTCTGTAGGACCATTCTTTAAGCTTTTTGAGCGGTTTTTCGTGGTTTTTCATAACCCATTCGCTATTGTTTCTGGAATAAAACAATTTTTTGAAAACCGGCCGGGTTCTGGTGAACAAGCAATACAAAACTAGCCGGGGCTCCACGGGTTAATGGGTTTCAAAAAAATGAAAACTCGAGCCAACTCTCAAAATTCAATTACTGGGTTTTTTACTTTGAAAAATGCCAAAAGCCGAGCCAACTTTTTTTCCCTATTTTGGGGGTTTTGTACTCTGAAAAATACCCAAATCCGAGCCAACTTTTGCCAAAACTTGGCTCGGATTTTCACATTTTAACGTTTTCTTACTTTTCTATATTTTATTTGAGTTCTTCCTATATTACCCCTATTTTTCCCATTTTACCCCGCAATTTCCCTGATCTTCATAGCCCTCCCCACTAATGGGGGCCGTGTTTTTAGATTGTTGGATAATGGGTAAATACTCATTTGCGACAGTCCTTGGTATAAAACAACACTGTACAGTACTCCCTCGAATTTTGCGAGAATATGGTCGACATTGCAGGCCGCAAAATTCAAAATCGCAAATTTCAAATAACTAACCTTATGGGATTAATTGAATATGGTCGACATCTCATCATCGAGGGCCTATTTTTTGGTGATTTTCGTCCTTGTTTGTACACACATTATGACACATACACTTAATTATACATCCTACAATAAAGAAAAACACAGAAATACAGATTCAGGGGACCCAGGGCACAGGTAACACTTCAATTTTGCCCAAGGAAGTCGAGTATGCGAGAGTGTGAGGAGCGTGGGAGAATCTATAAACAGTAAACAATGGGCGGCAGGGCGGCCTGACGTCACGATCCTGCTACTCCCCCCCGAAAACTAATGCGGAAACACCGTATCATTTGGAGCCACCCGCAAAACTCAAGTAATATCGCACATATCAAGTCCCGCAAAAAAGGTAAATTCTTGGGTCCCGTTCGCAAAATCGAAATTTCGCAAATTTGAAAGACGCAAAATTCGAGGGACTACTGTATATCAAAGAAAAAATGCAAAAAAATAAAAAAACACATGCTAAAACTCGTGACTGTCACACCGTATCAATTATACCAAAATCGCCGTCAAAATAGACGCGAACTTAACCACAGCAATCGACAAATGTAAACATGACGGCGGCGGGGGAGGCGTCGGACCTTTGCAATCATGTTCCCGTCTATTTTGAATGCCATTGGATACAATAATATGTCGAGAGGGGGGGGGGGGGGGGCGTGCCCCCTTCACCCCCCCCCATGACATCTTATCATCATATATATTGCCAGCAGGGGGCAAATAACCGAAAAAAATCGCCGTCAAATTAGACGTGAAGTTAACCGCGGCAATCGCCCTATGTAAACATGACGACCGTACGCCCGGAATCTACATCCATCCCGAAAAATGTAAATAGCCTAGGCCTAGGCACTAGTCTAGTCTAATATTACATTGGATAAATACCTGTATTCAGAAAAGGCTTGCCACCTTAATATAAATACAGTAATTTATTAGGGATAATACAGGTCTATGGTCCTTATACAGTACTGTACTGTACTCCTGTATATTCCACTGTGAGAGAATCATTTTGATCACATATATAAAACTCGATAATGAAAAAATCATTAGTCCCATCACTCTCAGAGCTTCCTCGCTGTTTACAAACGTCTTCGTTATGAAACATAATCGATATTTACCCTCTGTTGGCAATATAGATGATTTCAATAAGTCATGGGGGGCAATAAGTCATGGGGGGCAAGCCTCCCCTCAACCCATCTTGTATACCACATTGAAAATAAACTAAAACCATGAAAATAATAATTTCTTAAGTCTGAAGGTAAAAACATAAAAAACAAAGGTGCGAGCCTTTTCCCTACACAGTAATTACCTTACATAATTTCAGTATAGAACTGGCATTAACTATTATTGGAGTGTTGACAATTTATTAGAAGTTCTTGATAAACTTAATACCATGCCGAAAGTTACCTCAGTACATAGCTTCGACTTTTCAACTTTGTATACCAATTTGCCATTAGATTTAGTATTTTCAGAACTTTGTTTTATTATAGATTTGCACTTTGACAGATTTGTTTGAATGAGATTTTTTCATAAATGTCTATTCATATTTCAATTATGCGTCACTTACCGGTAGTTCTACTCCCACTAGTGATTTTGATAAAGATAAACTTAAAGATGCTCTTAGATTCCTCCTTTTCAATACAGTACCGTATTTATGTTAGATTCAGGTCCTACATTTTCAAACAAATACACTGTATTAGGAATTCCTATGGGTGGAAATGCTAGCCCTTTAATTGCAGATTTATTCTGGCTTGCTTTATAATTTTATTTTATAAAAGACTTAGTTGATAGCAAGAAAAATATCCTCCCAGAAAAATTGGCACTTGCTAAATTGTTAAGTAATAATAGTAGATATATTGATGATATTCTCATTTGCAATATGTTAAATTTTAATCAAGTCACTAAACTAATTTATCCAAATTCTATCCCCCTCACACAAGGTAACGTAAATTATAAAATATTTCTGTGTGGTAATGGGGTCATATTTTACTTTACTGTATACAGTACAGTACTGTCTTGGCTTTGATGCATATAGCCTATAGCTATACCGGTACTTCTAGAAAACCCCACTTTCTTTATTGTCTGAACTAAAACAAAAATGGCTCTAAAACTGTCACAATTAACCCTAATCATTACCAATAATACACCTGTCTGTGCATCAGTAAGACTAGAAAAAATGAAATATTTAAGGCAGAAACACGATAATTGACGAGCACTTTAGTTGCAGTTCATCCAGTGTGTTTAACTTGTGGTACAAATTTTGTTTTGGGGGTGTTAACTTTACTCCCTACTGATGCACAAGCATTTTTTTTTTATATATTTATTGTCTATTAATTAATTTGTTCTGTTCTATCGCCAGAAAATGTGGAAGCACATCAAGAACCGTTATGGACAGCAGGCTCTGGATGAGGGAGAGGAGGAATAAAGAAGACATATTGGAGTAGCTTATAGGAAGACGTATTGGAACACATTACAGGAAAATAATTGAAGGGAGAAGCCACAAGATAACATAATGATAAAGGCAGAGAAGAACTTATCATAGGTAGCACCAGTGAACTTGACAATAATCTTGACCCTTTAACTTCTTATAACTTAAAATGAATGAAAGCAATCGGGCTGACGTTTCTATCATTTGGGAAAATTCCACCAGGAAATAGGTGAGGATATTTACAGCCAGTTTGCTCTAGCCCCTTTTGAGTTACAGAGAGGTCAGGGATCAAGATTATTATCAAGTTCGTTGGCGCTACCTATAGAACTTCTTATCTTAATTATCCTCCCCATTTTAATTCATTTAATCAGACGACTCCAGTTAGTTTAGTCTAGCTTCTTTCTGATGATTTTATTTAACTTAAGGAAGAATGTCAGTTAAAGGGTTAATTACATTAGTACCTGTATTTAAGCCTATGATTATTAAATGTCCTTCCTAGGCTGAACAAAATCACCTAGCAGTAGCAGTAATAAAGTTAAGAAATTGTCTGATTGTAAGGGTTAAAACTATCATGTGTTTTTGGCCACAAATAGAACGATCATTTCCACATTATTGGTTTTCATTCCATCTTCTATACAGTAATTAAATTGTAAAACTTGCAAAGTAAACAAGCCAAAACTGGGACGACACAAGATAAATGCAAAATAACTGCCAACATTTTCCAATATGCAGTCAATATTTCATTCCTACATGGTAAATTTCCTTTTGTGGTACTTTCTTTACTTACAAAAAATTGTTCTCCCATGTTATGAATGTCAGAGCTTGAATGATCATCAGTCCATATGTATAAAGTCAGCTGTTCATTATGTATATTCATAAAAATAAATGTTTAATACATATTCAGAAATATTATTACGGTACTTTAACTGTAAGTAATGGTAATAACTTTACAGCTTATTCCCTTCAGTAGGATGGTATTTGTTTTACATATTATTCTTGCTATCAAAAAGACCATTTATTAAACTTGGGAAGGACCTAAAACCTATTGGGAAAACTGTATCAGTTAACCCTTTCACTCCCATAGTTTCTCCTAATCCAGTGTGTCAATTTGATTTTTAGTGTATATTATTGTAAATGTAAAGGTAACATAGTGGTTTATAGTTCAAATTATGTGTTGGAAGGGATAAAATGGCCAACACAATGCTATTAAGTAACACCATGTTCTTGAATAAACTAATGAAAGTATATGGTCCTCCCGGTATTCCAACTCGGGACACCACACCCAGAACATAAGAAAATGGGAGTCTGCAGAAAGCCGATTGGCCTAAGCAAGGCAGATCCCTGTCCCACACAACCCCAATTATAGGCTCAACACTCTAAATACCCTGAGGATCATCTTACCAAAACGGTTAGAGATTAACGCAGGATTACGGGGGTCTGCAGAGCGCTGATTGGCCCAACCCGGCTGATCCCCCTTCACACCCAACCCTTCTCGTCTATATGCTTATCCAATTTTATCTTAAAGCTCCCTACCGTTTTTGATCCCACTATAGCACTTGGTAGTCCATTCCACCCATCTACAACTCTGTTACCAAACCAATATTTGCCTATATCTTTTCTGAAACTAAATTTATCTAATTTGAAACCATTGGTACGAGTTCTTTCGCTATCACTGAGCTTTAGTACATTTGTCATGTCCCCTTTGTTAATCCCACTAACCCACTTGAACACCTCTATCATATCCCCTCTAACTCTGCGTGTCTCTAACGAATGTAAACCTGCATCTAAACCATTACACCACCAACACATTTTTGTTTTTCCTGCATTCCTTCTCATATTCATTTAAGTCTTCAAACAAAAATCCTCTAGTTTGACACCCTGTAACCTAACTTATATACATCCATGCAGTTTATCAATACCAAATATGAGCTCCTTGCCAATTTAAACTATATCCATTATAATTTGTCAATTGATATTGCCAAACAAATTAAAATGGCATGGTGAAATTAATTAACGAGGTGATTATACTAAAGGAGTTACCATTACAGTATTACATGTGCGTGAAACCATGTTAAAAATACTAAAATATATATATATGCTGTGCTTTGCTGCATTGCCTTTTACGTATGGGAGCTTGTGGTGGGTCAGTAACCCAGCCTAGTACACAGGGGCTACTGCGTATTATCCAAATCACTACAGCATACCTCCCCAGATGGGATGTCACAAATTTCCACTTGCTCCTGCTATACCCTGTTCCAAATATTGGTAGTTGGTCCAGAAATTGTAAAACCTATCCTGTAACTAAACAAAAAAAAAGGGCTTGAGCAAATGGGCTGTAAATTTCCACACCGATTCCCTGGCTGACCCTTTCCAAATGGTTGTTGTTGTTGTTCCCCAGGCTGTCTGGCCGAACAGCCCCAAGGTCTCGAGCAAGGCCAAGGCCATAAACAAGCGCCCCCACAAAATCCTCCCTGCTTACCACTAACAAAGCCCGGGTGACCGAAGCCACTCCAAGGCAGGGAGCTGAGGAGGGTGCGGAAACGCCCGGGAAACCAAAGCCCCACCCAAGGCCCTGTGCCCCTCAACAATTATGAAGGGAAAGTTGAGGGGCAAGGGCAAAATGTGACGCTTTGGCTCCCAATCTGCCAACTTCTAGGTTGGCAGTAGGGAGGTCAATCCACGGAAAAGACGCCACCACTTGAGATCTAGAAGATATATAAGTAAAAGGAACAGTCAGAGGGTGGGTGGGACTCGTTAGCCTTGGTCGGCAACTCATCTAGGGGAGACAACCTTATACAAATTCGGGTGGATGGGACTCGTCAGCCTTGGTTGGCAACCTGTCTAGGGGAGTAAACCTGATACAAATCCGTATTGCTTACCTAAGGGTAAGGCAGGTTAGTGGATGGATTAGCCGAACACCACTGTAGAAAAATAGTGCTAACAAGATACACAGAGGGCCTCGGAGTCGGACCGATCCTAAATTGAGTGGTCAATCCTGTAGGTCCTTCACTAAACTGGCTCGGGTTGTCCCTCTCACAGGGTATGGGTCCGCTTGGGGGCATTCTGTGTATGGCCACCCTCGTAAGGGGAGTAAGGCGTCCGGCAATAGATAGATAGATAGAACAGTCGGAGTAAGCTATGGGTATGGCGGAGATCGCTCAGTTCTCACTCGGATAGACCAGCCCATCACCACATGACTAGAACCCAATCCTCTTGGCATCAGCTAGGAAAGGCCCTAGAAAGCCGCCTTTGGCGGGGGGATAGCTCCCCTATTTCAACTCCTTTCGGGGTTGGGCACCCGCCCAAATGGTAGAAATAGTAGCTCAATTACTCTTGTCGTCTGTGAGTTATAGAGGTTAATGTTCAAGAATGTTGGATGGAGGTCTAGCGAGGAAAGTAAAAAATAACTGAATACACAGACCAAAAAAACAGACCCTAGCCCTTTAAGGTGTGGTGGATTGGTCTTGCTCCTGGACTGGTAATCTGAAGGTCCTGGGTTCAAAAACTAATGTGTCAATGGGAAGATATTATTGGGATGGAATTTAGTGTATCACCTTAAGGGGACTGTTTATTTTTGGGGTCTAGTTACTTTTATATTAATTTATTTTTTAGTTTCCTCGCTAGACTTCCATCAAACTTAAAAAAACATCCATTAAATCCCCCCTTTGAGATTAATTTGTAAATTTTTCTGTAGAAAAATGTCCCGGCTTCCTCAGCAATTACAGGCTCCCCAGGAAAAAAATTGACACCTAAAGGGCACAAAAGTCGAAAGGTCTTAATATTGACAAAGAAATGGGGTGAAATGTCTTAAAATCAACAAACTAATGGGGCAAACTTCTTAAAATATGAAAACTAATGGGGCTAAACATGAGGAAAAAGGGGGACCAGAAAAAACAGCCCATATCTCCTTATAAGCCCACAGACTTGCCATAAAAATACCATCACTGTTTCCAATAAATTAGCTTTGTATAAATATTCCCATCTCCAAATATACTATGGGGGCAAGTCCTAGTGTGTAAACAACTCCATAGGTGGCACTTGAGGGAGAGGTGTTTGAGATGAGACAGCAAGGCAGTAGTCATACATTTGAAAACCCATTAACGCCATCAGACAGTACACTAGGACCATACGGCTGGGAGTGTAGATAGCAGAGAAGGGGTGTTGTTGTTCCCTAAGCTGCCTGGCCGAACAGCCCCGAGTCCCTGAGGAAGGCCATGGCCACGATTGGGCTTTCCCACAGAGCTCTCATTGAGTGTAGATTGTGTTGTTGGCGTAAGTGGTTGTGTGAAATGCAGTCTTCTATGATGTGTTTAATGGTATGGGGTGCTGTGTTACATCCCGGGCAGGCGTCGACAACGGAGTCATCCAGTCTCTTCTGATAGCTCAGGAGAGCTGGATGGTGTCCGCATCTCAGCCTGGCCAGGTGGACTCTGTCCTCGCGAGGGAGGGAGGATTCGGAAGGATGGATTTCGGGAGGTCGTGCATGCAGCTGTGTGTTGTCTGTGAGTGAGTGGATGGATTGGCGAGAGATATGAGTATGGAAGTGCTTCTGGAAGTTGGTTCGGGGTGGGCAGGGAGGGAGAGAGGACAATAATTGTATGTGATACCATGTGCTGGGAGTTGTTTTGATATTTCTTGGTGTCTGTGGGTGTGTTGCCATGTAGTTTAGTGGGTGGTCTTGGTTCGTGGAGGCTGCTGCCAGGAATTGAATGCCTCTCATGTCCAGATGGTCTTTGACTCTGAGGATTTTGGTTTCTTGATGTAGGTGATCTGTGGGTGCAGTAGCTGTGCAGCCTGTAATGATCTTCAGGGCTTTGTTTTGAATAGTCTGTAAGGTCTTATGATGTGTTTCAGCTAGGTTAGAAGCCCAGGCTGGGCTTGCGTATTCCATCACTGATCTTATGTATTGTTTATATACTGTGATGGTAGTTTCTTTGTTGTGTCCAAATTTTGTGTGAGCAAGTGACCTGAGGGCGTTAAGTCTGGGTGTCAGTTTCTTTTTAATGTTTGTGGTGTGCTGTTTGAACGTCATATGAGTATCATATGTTACTCCTAGGAGTTTGGGCGTGTGTGTATGTGTTAGGGGTGTGTTGTTTATGGTGTTTAGGGGTGTTGTAGATAGAGGAAGCTGTTGGAATGGCTTTGTTATGCGTTAATAGTCTATACGTCGTCGAGGTGTCCCCCGACTGGGTGCGAACATGATATACATGCTAGGACGTACTATCACACCCTCTAAATGTCCGCCACAGCTGGGATCGAACCCAGGTGAAGCAGATTCACACGTGAGCGTTGAGAAGAAGTTGCAACAGGTCACAAGGAGATAACCAGGCGTCGTAGGTCTAAGAAGGGAAGACCATGAATGAGCCGGTTGCAACATTCAAACTGTCTCTGTCTCACTCGCCGTCTGGAATAATGTGCGGAATTTTGGTGTGAGTATCCTAGGTTCGAGTCCTTGGAGTGCCACATGTATTCGTTGATTTCATTAATTGAGTTAGAAGTAAAGTTGGTTGGTGAAAAAATATGAAATAAGAACCAACTTCACCGTGTTGAGCGGTTGAATTTGCAGGCTGTTAATTTATAACTACACGGCTGATAATTAACCCCTTCTATACCGGCGACGTGTATATAATTTTAATCTGGCTATACTGTATTTACTTATTTTACCGTTACTTGGAGAATTAAACAAAAGTATTAATTGAGTTTGAATCGGGCTAAGTTACCCCCATCTCTAACTCTTTTATTAACTAGTGGTATACAGTAGTAGAAAGAGGTGTTGGTACAGAATGAACTAAGTTTTTCTGCAGTATACGAAGGATCTGTGGTAGTAAAAAGCGTTCAGCGAGATATTGTGAAGCCTATTAATTGCTGGAGACACTTTTTAAAATGATCGTCTAATAGTAGCCAGAGATAAGTTATAAAGGGACGGCGCTGGTATAGAAGTGGTCAAGTTTTCTCTGAGGTACATCATGAAAAGGTAGTGATGCACAATTTGTAAACTTTTATTTACCCGAGTCTACAGTGATCAAAATACAAATACCTTATATTCTTGTCTTGCTTACTGACTAGCTTACAAAATAATACAGAGCAAAGGGAAATACAGTAGATGAAAGTAATGAAGCTTATAGTCACCAATAACACCACAACAGAACTTTAAGGGAGCCCACCTCCCTTTTTTCTCTTGCTCTTCCTCTCTTTGGTTTGTATCCATTTGGCCCGAATTCAGCCTACTGTTTTAAGAAGTTTACCTCCATCCAGGTTTCAATAATTTCCTGGCAAGCAGCAGCGAACCAGCATATATGAAAACTTTTGTTTTTGACAGGAAGCTAAATTTGTAAAAAAAAATTGATAGACAAATGTCTCCGGCGAAGCCGGATTTCTCCATACAATGCTGGCTCGCTATCGCTCGCCAGGAAGAAATTGACACCTGCATGGGGATAAATTTCTTAAAACAGTTGGCTGAATGGGGCCGAATGGATACAAGCCAGGGAAAGAGAGAGAAAAAAAAAACGGTGACCGCATTTAAAGTAATATGAATGGGAAACTCCACAAAATGTTCAATATACCAAATGTTGCCCTCAAAATCTTATTCAACTAATCTAAATTACATAATAAACACTCATTGTTATAAACTTACAATGCATTGTGGAGTGTAGGATAAGGGTGGTCACCAGCTTTTTTTTTTTTTTTTTCTCTCCTTATCTCTCTTTCCCTGGCTTGTATCCATTCGGCCCCATTCAGTTAAGTGTTTTAAGACGTTTATCCCCATTCATATGTCGATTTTGCGAGCCAGCATTGTATAGAGAAATACGGCTTTGCCAGACATTTTTCTATAGAAAAATTTACAAATTTAGCTTGCTGTCAAAACAAAAATATATATGTGCTGGCTCGCGGTCTTAAAACAGTAGGCTGAATGGGGCCGAATGGATACAAGCCAAAGAGAGATAGTTAGTTATGTAGAGCAGATTAACCAGACCACTGCAGCTCCATACAGAACTCTCATAGGTCTGGAAGAGAGAGTAAGAAAGAGAAAAAAAGCAAGGTGGGCTCCCTTAATTGAGGAAGATCTGAAGACATCCCAGGCAGCAATCTCACCTTCTTCTTTTTGGACGTGTGGGGATTAGCTTGGTTCTAAATAGTACAGTTGTTGTTGTTGTTCCCTAAGCTGCCTGGCCGAACAGCCCCGGAAATAGTACAGTTGCATACATCAGTTTTTTTCCATTGTAATTTTTGTAGGGCAGTTAAATTTGTGAGAATTTAATTAAAAATAGCATTCCCTACATAGGCTGGCATGAACGCTACCATTAGGACATGGGACAAACCGTACCTTGTGTGGACTACTCCGTCATTAAACTTGTCTACATGTATGTACGTACAGTATATGGAGTAGATAGAGAAGTTAGTTCATAATTAAAAATTAATTGTTATAATAATCTACAATATTGTAATTACTTAATTTCACTCCCAACACCAAACACCTCCCAATGAAATTAATGAAAGCATGTGATCCTCCTGGGATACCACATACAGATCTTAACTCAATGATTGCTGGCTGTTATATAAAAAATATGGTCATCACTGCGGCACTTGTCATATTACAATTGCCGAATATCTGCCTAGAACAAGGCCTGGGAGACAGGTGAGCGAATATAAGCAGCGCGGAACAGTTCCATCTACCGCCAGCTGTGTCTGGGCGGACACTAGTGTGAGTGGGAGACATCTCCAACTCTCTTACAGACTTGCGAGAACCGCTCAAACTCGCTAATTTTGCCTATTTAGCGTCACCTGTGCAATATTATTGCACGGCAACCAGTGGTCGTACAGACATGATTCATATGTCATTGGCAAGGTCTATTCCTCTGCTTTCAGGGATATATCATTGAAATACATTCTAGCTCTTGTTTATACATGGAAATGTGCAGGGAATGAAGGTTACTTGTAGTCCAAAACCCCCATATGGTACAGTGGTGACCAAGCAATTATCATATGACAAGTGCTGCATTGTGTTAAACACTGTAACCATTACACCATTAAGAAAGTTAAAGGTTAAGTACATACATGACTATGATTTTATATCCATTTATTGAATACTGGATATCAATCTAATCAAGATTGTATTCAGACCCAACTGCACACTGAATAGCATACCCCATCCAACTATGTTTGCTGGCGCTTCATTCCTTACATTCAGCAATTCGTTGAAGTACTCCCTCCATCTTTCGACTCTCTCTTGCTTCTCGGCTATCACTCGCTCATTCTTATCTTTCACACCCTTATTATTTCCCTTGCTACCTTCCCTAACTTTCTTGACTTCTTTCCAGAACAGTTTCTTAATTCATTAATTCCTTTATTTCTTATGTTTCCTCACTAGACCTCCATCAAGCTTAGAAAAACACCCCTAGACTCCCCTTAACCCGTACAGCCCCAGCGACGCGTCTGGCGCGTCGGCGATGTATGTAACGCACAGCCCCAGCGACGCGTCTGACGAGTCACCCTAATTGCTCCGACCGTAACCTCAGGTGTAGCCACTCGAGAGGGCTCAGATTTGTATGGGAACTGTGTACGTATCCCACGCAACCGTGCCGATGGTTGAAAACTCTCAAAGTCCACGTGCGTGTGCGTGAGCGCGCAATAACCTGTTTTTTTGGGGTAATTGCCTTCAATTTTTTACTCTTGTAAAATACGTTTTTGGGGGCTCTGTAGGACCATTCTTTAAGCTTTTTGAGCGGTTTTTCGTGGTTTTTCCTTCATTCCTAACCCATTCGCTATTGTTTCTGGAATAAAAAAAAAAATTGAAAACCGGCCGGGTTCTGGTGAACAAACAATACAAAACTAGCCGGGGCTCCACGGGTTAAAAATAAATTTGTAAATTTTTCTTTAAAACAATATCCTGGCCTGGTTCCTCTAAAAATTTCAGGCTCGCTGTCACTCACCAGGAAAACATTGACACCTAAATGGCACGAAAGGTCTTAAAATTGACAACGAAATGGGGCGAAAGGTTTAAAATCACCAAGCTAATAGGCCGAACATCTTATAATCTCAGAACAAATGGTGCTTAACACGAGGGAGAAAGGGGGCCAGAAAAACGACCCATCTCCCTTTAAGTACTTGGCCAGTGTGACAAGTAAAGATGAGAATAACACAGATGAAGTGCAAGAGAAGGTACAGCAGGAGAAGAAGGTTACAGGTCTCCCTCACTATCCGATGCCCCAATTGACCACTTGCCAGTTTTGGTCCATAAGGAAGTTGGTACAGTAAACATCAATATTTAGGAGAAATACAGAAATTATACGAGTTGGTGATGGATAGAAATTGTGCTGAATTTGATTGTATGTATTTATAAATGCACTACAACCGTCTTTTAGATAGTAATTTGATTGTATGTATTTATAAATGCACTACAACCGTCTTTTAGATGGTAATTTTGTTATATATCGATGTCTAAAGCTCCAACTTCCTTATAGCCTGAAACTCGCAAGTGGTCAATTTACAATATTAATATAGGTTTTTGGTGTTTGGGTTTTGGCTGGTCCCAGAACGCATCCCCATTTACCCCATTAATTTTAGGGTTCGCTATACGATTTTTCTATTGAAGATCATGTTTTCAGGAACGTAACCCAATCGTAAATCGAGGGAGACCTGTATAGGAACGCTGAAAGCAGTGACAAGGAATAAGTTGGTGAACAAGGAACTCACTATATTCATAATTGTGTTCACCAACTCACCAATTAATTTACAAATAAACCTAACTAATGAAATCAATGAAATTAATGAATACACGTGGTGCTCCAAGGACTCGAACTTAGGATACTCACACCGAAATTCCGCACACTAAGCACTAGGCTATCAAGACAGTTAAAGGTTTATGCACAAGCCTACGATATATTATGCATTCTCGAATACTGCATAATAATCTTAGCCTGTAATCTTAGCCAACTGCACTCTGATAACAAAATGATATACAGTACATAATAGTGAGGTAGCCACACACATTGATCTTTATCTTCCTCCAACATGTAGCACACACTTTGCTAAGGGGATAGTGGCCGTTTTTTTGGTCTATTAATTAATGTATTCATTTATTTTTTAGTTTCCTCGCTAGACCTCCATCAAGCTTAGAAAAACACCCCCTAGACCCCCCTTCAAGATAAATTTGTATATTTTTTTCGGTAGAAAAATGCCCTTCATTGACAAATCCCTCCACCCATTTATATATTTAAGTCATTGTGACATGACGCATCCCCGTTTCACGCCTGCGTTGACCGCAAAACTATCACTTCCCTTATTGCCCACCCCTTCACATCTACCAATGCATTCTTATAAAACACTATTACTGTCTTGATAGCGGATTGCATAAATGCGCGGAATTTTGGTACGAGAATCCTAGGTTCGAGTCCTTGGAGTGCTACATGTATTTGTTTAATTCATTAATTGAGTTTAGAAGTAAAGTTGGTTGGTGAAAAAATATGAAATAAGCAACTTCCCTCCCACACCATAAACTGTTAACTCCTGCCAACATAACCTTTCCTAAATAATCTATGTATTAAAATACACACAAGTATTATACACAAATAATCTTTATACCAAGTAATGCCACTTGAGAAAAACCTCATACAACCCACCTGGGATTCGAACCCTGGACCATGTGATCAACAGGTCAACAGGTGTAGTGGTTGTTGTTGTTGTTTCCCAGACTGCCTGGCCGAACAGCCCCAAGGCCCCAAGCAAGGCCAAGGCCATAACCGAGCGCCCCACAGAACCCTCCCTGCCTACCACAATAAAGCCTTAGTGACATGGGTGTAGTGGTTAGCACGAGTTCCTGTTGATCACATGGTCCAGGGTTCAAATCCCGGGTGGGTTGTATGAGATTATACACAAATACTTCAGTGAATATTACAACCATTATGCGAGGACTGAGTAACAAAAGGAAATCATTATAAAAATACTGTACACTGTATTATACTTGTTTCTTTTCAACTGACGGTAAATTGACCACTTGCGAGTTTTGGTCTATAAGGAAGTTGGAGCTGTGGCCATCAATATTTAGCAGAATTACCAGCTAAAATACAGCCATAATACATATCTAAATACATAAAACCAAATTGATCATACTTTTTATCCATCAGAAACCCATATTTTTATTGCATTTCTCTTTATTCAATTGCAAAGTTTCCATCAGGATTTCTCAGTTACTTTGAAGATTTTGTGGTGAAATATGGTGCTAATTATATAAACTTGGTCTCAATATGATGCAGAGACACAGTGGTTTCATATTTTTCCATTAAGTATCATAAAATTAGCTGTTAAGGGGACATGGGCCATTTTTTTGGCCTATTAATTCATGTATGCCTTTATTTCTTAGTTTCCTCGCTACACCTACATCAAGCTAAGAAAAACACCCCCTAGACCCCCTTTCAAGATAAATTTGTAGGCTACATTTTTCGGTAGAAAAATTTCCCAGCCAAAGGCCGGTTTCTCTTAAAATTACAGGCTCGCTATTGCTCGCCAGGAAAAAATCAACACCTAAATGGCACGAAAGGTCTTAAAATTGGCAACTAAATTGGGCGAAAGGTATTAAAATCACCAAACTAATGGGCCGAACGTCTTATAATCTCAAAACAAATGGGGTTTAACACGAGGGAGAAAGGGGAACAGAAAACCGTCAGCTGAAATATAACCGAGTATAGTGACTGGCGGAGAGTGAGTGCTACTGCTTGTATTCCTAACACAGTAGTAACTATACTGTATTATTATTATTATCCTCAATACAGTATAAAAGTAATGTCTCTTCAGTTTCACCTGACCCTAAATTATCCTCACCTAAACCACTTCCGTATGGGTGACACCATTATTCCTCCTATTCTGACTATTAAGACGATTTTATGCAGCTTAGGAGGGACGTGTAGTAATCAGAGAGGTGTAATATATCTCCATTAGTTCATTGACTATCATAAATTCTGTACAGTACTTCCAAAACAGTTGCCGTCGTTCCCTAGGCTGCCTAGCCGAACAGCCCCGAGTCCTTAAGGAAGGCCATGGCTGAGATCAGGCTTTCCCACATGGCTCTCAAGGAGTGTAGATTATGTTGTTGGCGCAAGTGATTGTGTGGAATGCAGTCTTCTATGATGTGTTTAATAGTATGGGGTGCTGGGTGTTACATCCTGGACAGGCATCACCGACGGAGTCATCCAGTTTCTTCTGATAGCTCAGAAGAACTGGATGGTGCCCACATCTAAGACTGGCCAGGTGGACTGTCCTCGCGAGGAAGGGAGGACTCAGAAGGATGAATTTCAGGTCGTGCATGCAGCTGCGTGTTGTTTATGAGTGACTGGATTTTCATCTAATGATACTGTTATTATCTTTGCTTTTATATACCTAATGTCAGATGATCAACATAATATATCTTAAAATCACATTGGTATTGCTTGTTACTCGGGATTTTAGGAGTACAGTACAGGTATGTAATGAGATTTGGTTTTTATTGTGAATATTGGCAACTGAGTCAGTGACTCAGAACCTCCTCGCCTCGACGTAACTTTTACCAGTAAATACAAATATATCTCGCACATTTATGCACTCACTCATACTTTGAAGCACCATATTTAATGTTTTTCAAGTACTGTACAGTACTTGGATAATATTTAAAGGATATTTCATCGGCATAAATCTAAATAAGAGGAGCAAGGTACAGAAAATCTTCCCCTCTCATTGGCTGAAGCTGAAGTCCTGAAAGCCAATCAGGAACGACTTCTGAAATACCCCTAGGTTCCAGATGCATGCTTCAGTTGAACAAAGTATAGTTATTTTACAGTATCCCAAAATATCAAAATATAATTGTATTGTAAGTACAGTGTATATACTTAGGCCATTGGTCTCCTAGCCTTATAAGTGGCTTCGGCTCCGTAGGCTAGTATATCTTTATCATTATCATCATATACTCAAGCACATGCCCCATTGCTGGGGGTGGCCGACTCGAGACAGAGCCCGAACAGAAACAACAGTTAAAGTTCCAAACAATAATCACTCGAGTTATTCTTAAGCACAAGAAATGCTTAGAAATAAAATCTTAACTACTGTATATTATATTCAACATTCTTAAAATATAGCCTACATGATTTAAAAATAATGGCATACAATGCCAAAACTATTTTTTCAAACAATATATGTATACAGTATAGTACACTCGGATGCCAGCAGCCATAGTCGCCCACTCTTAAGAATTCATGGACCCCCAATGTTTTTTGTTATGCAAATTAACTATCTGGATTGATTTTAGGATAGAAGTTGCTTTTCAATAACTAGTATACATTATATAGGTTTGTAGTTGATGTACAGTATATACAAATAATGAATAAATTAGTTTCCAGATATATACTTCCATAGGTGCAGTCCACGAATATTACTGAGTGGGCTAGAGACTATGGCATCTGAGTGTACAATGAACTATAGTCTATTCGCTGTAACTAGGCGAGAAATCATGCCCTCTATCCTCTGTAACTCAAAAAGGGGTAGAGCCAATGGGCTGTAAATTTCCACATCTATTCCTTAACCCATGCAGTACCGGGGACGTCTTTTTCATCGTATTCTGACAAATATTAGACAATTTTATTCAGCTTAGGAAGGACCTCTAGCAATAATAAGGCTTCAAACTATCTCAAC